>WHYT01017846.1:675914-691462 GCA_009806455.1 Tetrax tetrax
GGTGAAGCCATGTTGGCTGTCACCAACCACCTCCTTGCTCTCCATGTGCCTTAGCATGGTTTCCAGGAGAATCTGCTCCATGACCTTGCCAGGCATGGAGGTGAGGCTGACCAGCCTGTAGTTGCCTGGGTCTTCCTTACTCCCCTTTTTAAAAATGGGGGTTATGTTCCCTCTCTTCCAGTCATCGGGGACCTCACCAGACCGCCACGATTTCTCAAATATGATGGCCAGTGGCTTGGTAACTTCATCCGCCAGTTCCCTCAGGACGTGCGGATGGATCTCATCAGGCCCCATGGACTTGTGCACCTTCAAGTTCCTCAGATGATCCTGAACCTGCTCTTCGAGCACCGTGGGCGGTTCTTCATGCTCGCAGTCCCTGGCTGTGCGTTCCACAGCTTGGGTGGGGAGACAAGAGCCCTTATCAGTGAAGACTGAGGCAAAAAAGTCATTGAGTACCTCAGCCTTCTCCATGTCCCGGGTAACCACGACACCCGTTACCTTCCGGAGGGGGTACATTCTCCTTGGATTTTCTTTTGTCCCCTACATACCTGTAAAAGCTTTTCTTGTTACTTTTTATATCCCTGGCCAGATTCGATTCCATCAGGGCTTTAGCCTTCCTCACCCTATCCCTGGCCGCTCGCACAGCCCCTCGGTAGTCCTCCCAGGCTACCTGTCCCTGCTTCCACCCTCTATAGGCTTCCTTCTTTACTTTCAGTTGCTCCAGGAGCTCCTTGCTCATCCACGCTGGCCTCCTGGCCTTTTTGCCCGACTTCTTCTTCATCGGGATGCACCTCTGCTAAGCTTGGAGGAGGTGCTCCTTAAATATGGACCAACTTTCCTGGACCCCTCTTCCCTCCAGGGCTGCCTCCCATGGCACTTTGCCCATGAGGTTCCTGAAGAGACTGAAGTCCGCCTTCCTGAAATCTAGGCAGAGAGCTTACTGTGCAGTTTCCTCGCCGCCCCGTGGATCTTGAACTCCACCGTGCCGTGGTCGCTGCAGCCAAGGCTGTCCATCAGTTTCACGTCCCCCACCAGCCCCTCCCTGTTGGTGAGCACAAGGTCAAGCATGTCCTTGTCGACTCCTCTATCGCCTGCAGGAGGAAGTTGTCATCCACACATTCCAGGAACCTCCTGGACTGCCTGTGCCCTGCCGTGTTGTCTCTCCAACAGATGTCAGGGTGGTTGAAGTCCCCCATGAGCACCAGGGCTTGTGACCACATAATTTGTATGTGTATGTTAGCATACAAGCACACAAAGCTGGTATACTGTACAAGGTCTGATGCCATTTTTCTAGTGCATGCAAAAAGAAAGGAAACAAACAAACACAAAGACAACTGGACAGTTTAGGGCTTTTTGTTCAATCACTCATCAAACTATGGAGGGAAAATGAAAGAAAATGAAGACTAATAATTCCTCTCCCCAGTTGCTAGGGAAATTCTTTTCAGCAGCCTGAAGCAGTAGAATACCTGTATGGTAGGGAGGAATGAAAGAGGCAAGATAGCCTATTTGCTGAAAGAACTGGACTTTTTGGTATCCTACTTTTCTCTCCCCATCTCAGTGTCATTCTCCATCTCTGGAGTTATTGCAGTGACGCACATAGAAGAGACAGAAATTAAATAGATAAATTGTTACAAGAAAATAAAAGAACGTTTGTCCTATAGAAGAGCTGGCACACATCATCACTCATCCTATACTGCTGGAGAAAGACCTCAAACACCTAATAATTCAGCATAGCTGAAGTCATTCTCATGGCTTTCTGGTATCTGGTATTCAGCATTGCTTAGGACCCTAGATTCCTCAAATTAGTAGATCTTCATGTATGTCCTTTGGCACTGGAATGTCCACTCCAGAAAGTTATTGGAGTAAACTCCCAAAAACAAAGAGAGAAAGTTGCCTATTGCAGGCACAAAGGCATGTAACTTGTCTGAAGTGGAGGTAAATTAGGGTGGCATATCAATAAAAGTTTTTAGTAGTGATGTCTACAGGCATAAGAAATGCTAATCCAAATAAAAGACAGAGAGAATCATTTACAATGCTATTGGTCAAGGCACTTGAGAACAGGCTATATGGAACAATTTTGGTATGAAGAGCATGAACTGGAAGTATAATGGGTCCTTTCCATTTCCACTTTCTCCACAATCTAACATAGTTGAAAGTGCACTCTTAGAAAAACTGATAAAAGACACAGAATGTTTTTCTACACTTCTGTTAAGAGAAAAGAAATGCTATGAAGTTAGTTAAGAGAACCACTAAATCTACCACCAAGCAACTACAGAAGAAGTGATGCTAGACTGCAAAAAGAAAGGAGGAACAAACTTTCCTCAAAAAAGCAATCAAGGAAAGAATAAAAATCTGTGTCACTGCAAATGTTAACACTTCATAGTTTTCCCTCTGAAAGAGTTTTATTTACAGCTGTATTGTTTCCCAAAGAGAAAACAAAGAAGTCAGTCAGAGAAAGCTGACAAGATCATGCTACCTCAAATAAAGTGAGAAGGCCAAAACTAGGAAAAGCAATAGCCCACGACTTCTGGACAAGTTTATTCCAAGGCAGCTTAGAGTCACACAAGGATGTTAAACTTATTTTCCCTTTCCTTTACTTTGTCTTCACTTTCCTTGCTCCCAACACACTCATCTCCATGGCTGCCCTTACCCCATCCAGACAAAAGAAAATGACTATAATGAGAAGGACCAAGAAATTACTTTTCATGAACCACTACATCTAGGGATCTGCAAAGTCTGGATTGTGTCACTATACCAGGAATGCAAAATACGAAAAGAATGGTAATCTGCTTTGGCTACCAGAGTTAGCCTAGTGGCTAGCTAAGGTAGCAGTCATTGTTTATTTATACTACAATGTCATTCAGAAGGTTTGTGTGGACTGAGGTTTTGTAATCTTAGGTGCTATGTAAGCACAAAGAAAGGCATCCTCTCCTTGGGGCAGGTATTGTAAGGTAAAATGAGTGTCTTGAAGACCTGGCAACCAGTGAAGTTAAAAAGAAGAACAGGAAGGCAGCAGATAGAGCACACACCAAAGAAAATGGCTGAGAAACAGGTCTCAATTCACTATGTCTGCCTAAGATGTTAATGACCACTTCACTTAGACAGCTGACACTGTCCATGGGCTTAGCAGCATATTTAGTCATTTAACCTCCTTTCCTGGACAAAAGAGTGGCCCATACAGGGGGAGAACCTGATCGTGAAAACTGCAGAGTGTGAAAGTGATGCAGGTAGCATGGGTGTGCATGCATGTGTGTGAGGGGGAGGTCTTGTCATTCTTGATTTTTGCCAGGACGGTTTATTTGCTGTCCTTTGCATTTCTTTATTGACTACTGTATCACCAGCCGCAGTAGCAAAACCCTATGAGGGGCAGTACTTGAAATTTGTTACCCTCTGTATGCTGTTTCACCTAGTGAGTTAGGTAGTAGACCCACTACCAATAGGCTTCACTTATTTCTTGGAAATACACATGTGGGAGAGTGGTTCTGGGCTGCACAGAGAGCTGAGACTGCTGGAGCTGACCAGGGCTTCGTTCTTTCTGCCTACCAACTACACCGATGAAAAGGGGGGCTGCATAAAAATATCCTCAGGGTACTGCACCAGGGCGTGCTAGCGGTGAGGACAGAGCATTGATTTGCCTCTCCAGTCACCAAGTCTGCACTTACACTCACACTGCTATCTTTAAATGGAAGCATGAACCTAACTGCAGGACAAAGGGAAATGGCCCCAGCATGAAACAACACAACCAGCTCCTCTGAAATCCTAACTGAAGCAGCAGTGAGGCTTATATTGTTCATGAAATTGCTTTTTTAAGAATATTTATTAAAAATGAGCCAAATTTCTCTCTTAGCTTATTTGTAACAATGGTCTTTTGAATCCTATAACAGAAGCAGATAAATGCTCAATTAATAAATGAATGGTTATGTTTCTGAAATAATACTCAGTGCCATATGGGCTAACAACTTGCTTGCAAAGCGGCTGATAAAAGTCTTAGACACAGAAGAGGAAATTGTTACTAGTTCCTTGCTCAATTATTTTTACTTTCAACACTGCCTCAGATTATATTAATACATTGCCCACTGAAGAATTCTAGCTCACTTTCTCAGAGATAAGCATACCCACAGCCAAGATGTTCTCATAAAAGATTAAAATTCCTTCCCATATCAAAAACAAATTAGTCATTCATTTTCACACTGTTGCACTCTGGAATTAGAAAAATATAAATTATTAACTATTTTTATACTCCATTTACAAAAGCAGCTATTTTAGTTAATTGCTAATTTAAGCATGGCTTAAAAACAAATGAGAAAATGTACTGTAAGTGTTAGCACTCAAGTATATAAAGTTGATTCTACTAGGAACAATAGTAGCACTTAGCAGGGAGATTTGAAGAATAACTCTTCATAGGAAAAACTCCTCATACAAAAAAGATTTGCTGAAGACTTCATTTTCCTACATGGTAGTATAAAAATGGATCAAAGTATTTCAGATACTATTACTGTGTTATGTATCACTTATAACTAAGACTGTATTTTGTTCCCTCCCATAGTGGAGAGTCCTTTTATTGGTAGATACAGGAATATGGTTACATGCACTTGCGATGATTTAAGAAACCTGTGTGGTAACCTAATGATAAAATCCAGTGAAATCTTATCTGTTGACAAGATGAATAATTATGACAAGAATATTTAACACTTTAACTTCATAACATTCCAGAAAGGGAATCCTTTAAACAGATCTGTCGGCATCACATCCTTGTACTAGCAATGAACCCAGATACATAAATAATCCAGTGGCATAAATAAATACATGCTGGTTCACCTCAGGTGATAATTGACAAGCAGCCTTCAGCTGGTCTCAACACAAGGACATGGGACGATGCGGCTTAGTTCCTTTGTGGGACTAGGTATAACAGTGGAGTAAAATACCTTTTCACACAAGTAGAATAGGTCCTGAAATCATAAGGAACGTTCAGTGGAATGTATTCCACTGGAGTTATCATGCAAGGTAGTGGACACATATAAATAAAATATTAGTCAGCAATTTTCTGGCATGACACAGGGCTCTACCTGCCTCTTAAAGCTTCAGTTCTATGAGTTAAAAATTTTTTTCAAACAACATCCCAGATAATATTCTTTTTTCTTTCTTATTCATGAATCAAGCTCCTGCTGGACTGAGTTGATCATTCATCACAGTGCCTCATCAGAATCTTGTCCAGCTCTTCTGCAGATGGGAAGGCTCCAGGCACACAGGCTGTGGCCAGGTGAGTTGGACAGAACAGACTGCAAGCACAGAACTTTACAATTTCTACTCAGACTACAGTATAAACAAAGGCTGGTGAGAAGCCAGGACTGGCGAAGATCTAGACCCACCACCCCAGGCCTATGTTTCATAGGCATATATGGGAAGAAGGAAGCTGTACACTTATTCTACTGCAGGATAAAGTTAATACGCAAAGTGTGAGCTCCCCGGCCACAAACCAGGCTATGCAGACTCCTAGCAGAACTCTCAGGTTTGCAGTGCTCTGCTCCAGTGGATCTGCGCATTGCTTGATGCATTATGGAACAGAAGTTACTGTCACTAGCTGGAGTCTAACTGCAAGGAAAGCACTGAGACTCAGGCTCTTCATTTTGGAAGTTGTCAGCTTGATCCTAAGCCTGACTGTCTACCCCTAGCAACAACCCCGAGGGCTACCATGCTTCCCTGCTCTACCACACTGCACCACCGAATCAAGGTCACGTGCGCAAGTCAACCCCAACAGCAGGTCTGAGGGAGAACAAAGCCTCCAATAAAAACAGCGCTGCAACAGTTTCCAGGATTGGGCACAGGCATGGGCAGTTTCTGTCCCGAGCACAGAGGGAGGCAGTAGTGGACCTAAGCCCTTTATCTACCTGTCACCACACAGCTCTCCAGAATGGGCCTCTTTTTGCAATGCCTGCTCCAAAGTTAAGCACAGCTGGGGCTTGAATCCACTGATGCATCTATCCACAGGACACAAGCCAACAAAAATAGAGAGCTATGGATCACATCTGTTGCTGTGAAGACACTCCTGCAGCAAAAACACTGAAGGGATCTGTCTTTCTACTTTGAAATGGTAACAGAAGAGAAGTTTTCTCCTTTTTTCTACAATTACACTGACCTCACCACTCAGCCTAAGCTATCTCAAGGAGATCTCCTTTGACTGAGACGGCCAGGGTGACACATTGAATATCCTGAGGTCTTCATGGAGGGAGGGAGGACTCTTCAAGAAATACTGACACTTAAGAATGAATACTCGCATGGGAAGTGAAATCTATTTCAGAGTACCTCCAGATTTTATCTCCCTTCAGCTTTTCTTGCCAAGGCTTGCTAAGATTCCATGCAGTGCTGAAATGATATGAAATATGGTACTATGTAGGAAACAAGCTCACCAGGCTTACTGCAATTACTGAATAGGACCAAGATACAAAGATTAGACATCCATCCAGCCTGTCCCTGTTCCGGCTACAACTGGTGCAAGATAACCAAGTTTGTATTATGTGATCACCGTCCTTACAGAGAATTGTAAAGCTTTATTAAAAATCCTGAATACGTGATACTCTCCAACTCAAAAATAAGGTAAGACTCCTAGCCCACAATGAAGAATATCTGTAGACCATAAGCTCCGAAACTTTCAGTGATGCAGAAGTGAGATACTGGCCTGTGAATTCAACAGGCCCTGTCTTCCCCCAGCTCTCCTGAGTGTAGCACCATGGGGCAGCATGTGCAACACAACACATACTGTGCGTGCAGACCTCCCTCTGCCTCTGTCTACTTAAAGCAGAAAAGATCTCCAAGTGCTTACAACTTTTCTCACAGGTGACTACCACACAAGCCCGTAGAACTCCATTTCCATGTGGCTTATATTAGTCACATTTTTGCTCTCCAGTTTATTCCATTTTGCTGTTACTACAAGCAACTGAGAGCCAATTGTGGCTAGTCTAAGGCACATAACTTGGGCAAAGCACAAAATAGGTTCACCCAACTTGGAGTTTCTCTGGGTGATATTTTAGGCGTGAATATCTAAACTATACTTATTGAAATATCTGAAGGCCTCTATGCTGAGTGGTGTACAAGCACTGAGAGAAGCCAGACTTGTAGGGATACTGACCCTCCCTGGACCACCATTTTCTGCCTTCTAACCTTCCAGAAAAAAACAGACCGCAGTTCTCAGGTGCTGCGGGGCAATCTGAGATGGGAGATTTGCTTCCCACAGTCCAGCCCCTTGTCAGTTTTGAGTTCAGTCACATACAAAAACAGCCATAGTTTCAGAACATGTCACGCTGCTTTAATAGCACTTCCTCTCCTCAGCTTCCAAGAAAATGTTTGCTGTACCAGCACTTCTTCTGTCCTGCATTTAACCATGAAGTTTCTTACAGTGTGGACTCACCACGTCACTCTGTTCCCACAGTATGAACATTTTGCGTTTTTTTTTTCCAATACTCAAGCCATCAGCATCTTCTGCCTCTCTCTAGAAGGAGAAAAGAAGACTTTCTCTCTAGAAGGACTTGCAAAAGTCAAATCATTTTTTTTCTGTGTCACATTCAAGACTTTTTAGGTTGGCTACTGTTTCAATTCACTCTGTACTGAGTTCAGCTATTTCTTACTTCTTCAAGGCTGTCACAAGATCCCTCTGAGATCTGACTTATGATATGACACAGCCGATGAACTACAAGTTGCCAAAATTCCTTTCCTTTAAAAAGTGATGCTTCAGGAAACAGGCCAGAGGGCAGTCCTGTAAGGAGCTGGTGACCCTACCATAAGCCACAGTTGCATCACATTAAGGCATCTCTTTTCAGTAGCAAGCTGCATGAATAAACTGCCCTTCATAACACAGTTTCTGCTTCAGGCAGCCGGCACGCTCAAACAAGGGCAGTGAGAGACCAAACACTGCTCCAAGCAACATAGCTCACTTTCATCATGATCTGAGGGCATCGTGGTATCTTTGCCACTGATTTTTGTTTGCCATCCAAACCTATGCCCATCCAAAAAACACCTAAGCCCCCTGCGCCAGTAACAAAAACCACCCAAGACTGCATGTCTCTGTTCTAGGTCCATTTCCCTCTCTTGTAAAGGTTATTGGGAGGCACTCCTTTTCCAAAATGCATTTCATTTCCAAAGTCATACAGAAGTTAAACACTTCTTATATGAAACATGCAACAACAATGTACAAATTGGTGGGTAATAGGCAGACACTGCCATCCTTATCTTTGAATTTCCATTCTTTCCCTTAGACCCCAAAAACTTACTTTAAAACTGCGGTTTTCTCCCCTCTCCCCTCCCCTTTTCTTTGTGGTTTAACAGATAAAGTCAGAATGGGAGGAGGTTTCATTGCTTTTGCTGCGTGTAAAAACATTAAATTATTCTGTTATTCTGAGGCTCACTGATAGTATGAAGATGACAACTGAACACCACGGATAGCATTTTCTTGTTCTGCTAGTAACAGAGGGCTTCTTTGGTTGTTTTTTTCAGTTTAGCAAATTCCTGGTGCAATTGTGTTGATACAAGCTCTTCAAGTTTTTACCTACTTTTTTTCCCCAAAACAACATTCATCTTTTCCCTATTTTTATTTTTGCAAAGGTGATTTCTAAACAACTATTCAGTTTATACTGAAATAGACTAGCTCACACGCATTTGTCAAATCCTGTTTTTCATCTCATTAAAAAGGTGTGCTAGCAGCACATACCAAATAAATATTCTTATAAAAATGTCACATGTAATATATTGACTGTGCTAAATTTAAGTGAAAATAAAAGCAATTCAAATTTCATAGAATCACAGACTCACAGAATAATTTAGCTTGGAAAGGGCCTCTGAGGGCCGTCTAGTCTAGCCTCTCCAGTTTGCTCCAAGCAGGGCTAGCTTCAAAGTTAGATCACTGAAACAAAAAAAGGGTTCCAAACATTAATGGCTCATATAATTACTTGTTTTACACTGACATTAATTTAATAATTTTTTAACATTTTTATAATAAGACATAATTTCTTGTGCTACAGCAACTATGTTGTTTTCATAAAACAACACAAGCATTCTACTGAGATGACAGGCAGTTATCAACACAACGATGTGTGTGTATGTGTTGGTATACATGTGCACTGAGGAGACCCACAATGAATCATCTTTTCCTATAGCTGCAAGGTGGATCTGGCACTGTTTGTTCCACTTGCTGTTTCTATAAGGAACAGGAGTAGGTAGGAATAATGAAGGCAATTTGCTGCCATGCGTTTCCCGTTGAAAAGTGAAAGGCAAATGTTCTTGGTCTTCTCATTTAAGTGAGATTTAAGGGAGCCTGACTTTCCAAGGTGCAGCTCACAGCACCTATATTATCATTATGGGCTTGCTAGAATGACAGCTGTCATGTCATGTGATAATATTTGCAATAAACAGGTGGAAGCCTTGCTACTGTGCCATTAGTTAGCAACAGAACACCACAATAAAGCCAATTAATCATGTTGCAAATTTGTCTCAAAGTTTTTTAAAAAAAAATGATAGCTCTGGCTTATGAGATTAAACAGCAAAGATTCATTCATTTACTCCTGCAACAAAAAAGAACTACTTTCTTAGCCCAGGCAGCAAAAGCAAACTGAATACACTTTTCTTCTGGCCCTGAACACCTACTAGCTTCACAGGATGAGCTCTAATTTTGTATCTGCTTCCCAGTACTGTAATTGTTAGAGATGTCACTCAAGATGTATTTTATGTAGGTGCAACAGCACATGTTCCTCCCTGGCAGAATTTGGATTATTCATGCCCATATTGCAGTGAATTTCACAGGCTCTACAAAAACACGTCTAAATTGGCAAGCTTTCCAAGGCTTGGTCTTGCATCTTACGCACTTTGCAAGAGAAGGCAAGGTGCCATCTATCAAGTACCCATATTGAGACCTACTGTGATGAGTGACTCCTATGAATAATTAATTTAAGGGTCCAGGATATCTCACATAATTGGTAATAAGATGTGACCTCTTCCACCTCAATGTTATTGGAAGAAACTAGACAATTCTTACTCTACAAACCGATGCAAAATGACTAAATGGTCTCAACCTAAATTAAACTGCATCTGGTTCTCAGACTGAGCTCACTACTGCAGGAAGCAAATTTCCCCATGATCAGATGTCAATATCAAAACCTACAAATGGCATCTTTAAGGGAAACAGTCTCAGTAGAAAACACATCTACAGATGGCAGTGGAAATTTAGATACAATATTACTCATGAGGGTCTTATTACTCCTGGTAGCCTTAATCAGACAGTGCTGACAGACGTGGAGTGCACAAATGACACAGTGCACGTGAAAACTTCCAAGATTTCTGTTCATGCTGTACACTTGTCCACACAAAAGACATGAGTCTTGCACGGCTGTCAAACCTACACTTTTCTATCACTTAGTGTACAAGCACCGAAAGAGCAGAGGAAGAATTACTCATAGATTTCATAAAAAGCAGAATCTATGTTTATGTAATTATATGTGGTTGAAAAATAAACACAGATGTTGCATTTGCAGATACAATATTTATAATGCTATTTTATCAATTTTGCTGTGCTTTGGACATGGAAAAACATTGTCTATTTATTTGTCTTAATAGACTGTAGATAAAAAAATTCTTACAGATTTTAAAAGGTTTCTTGAAAAAATGTCAATTTTCGTACACTTAGTGAGACTAGAGAAAAAGATTACATAAAAAGTCAACTTTCAGATGACTAAAAATAGTTTGGATTTTTTAAACATAATGTTTTGAAGTCTTTTCATGAACACAAAGTATTTTTCTGGCTGTGATTTGGACAAGGAAATCTTGTTTTCCACTAGTTTTGTGTTTTAGAATTGTGCTGCAAAGCAAACTGGAGAAACTTCTTGCAAACAGATCATACTGCAGAGGTAAGGCCCTCTGCTTTTACAACTACAGTCACCTGGTTTTCAGATATCGAGTGGGAACACAGGAGTGACTTTTGGGCCACTTTGCTTCCAGTGGAAAAAAGTAATTAAGAGAAAGTAAGCTTTCTCAGGGTTTGTGTCTACTTCTGATAATTCATATATACATGCACTTACAGAACCATAAAAGGCATCCAGTAGTCATCTATTCCATTTACCTGGCCGAGGCAGGACAACTACTACCTCTACCAGGCAGCTTTTGACTAGCCTTCCTAAAAAACCTCCACTGATGGAGATTCCACCAGCTCCTCAGTCGCTCTGTATCTTGAAGAATGGAAAAAAGCCTTAGATGTCCACCATAGTATGAAATGAATCACACACTGGAAATGTATATAAAGGGAGATTTGTCTGATTAGCTGAGATACCGACATTTATTGCTGATGTCAGGTTTTTGGCTGGATAGAAGCCATTCTATCCTTCCCACAGAAATGAAATAAATTCAAATCAAATCACGCTGTGATGCCCAGCATGACTAGCATGCTGCTAATCAGCTTCCTTCCAGTTTTAACATGAAGGTTGTCAGGCTTACTTCCCTGATTCTTAATATGATAGCATGCTTTGCTTCTTTCTTTGCTGGATTTCTGTATCTTATTTTCAGCTCTTTCTTTACCTTTATATGCTAGAATATTTTAAAGCATTGAAGGAACTTGCTTTTCATGCTCCTGTTTTGTCTTTTGAAACACATTTAAGACCACGCTTTGGGGCAGCACTGTTTTCTTTGTCCTAGCTATGACAGGAAAACATCACTATTTGCAGTCTTTGATGCTTGTCCTTCTTGTGATCCATTTTATTTATTTTTTTATTTAATTCATGTCTACAATAACTATGGACAGTTTTTCCTGTTGTTTTCCTGACTCCCTACTATGGTCACTCCTTTGGGAATTTCACGAGTCATTTAGTAATATGTGCTAGCAGAACAGCAAGGTTACACTGTATGAATTCATTTTCACCTTTGAGAGTAAGAAAGAATGTAAGCATTGATTCTCTTTCAACTGCAACTTTCAGATCAGCTGGCTGAAACCCCATTGCTGCAGGGTGGTACGATATTATGTCATGAATCATGGGACTCTATTCTGAACTTAGTAAATTACGTACGCCATTAGCATTCATCACACCTAAGGTTTATTCCAATAAAACTCCCCTGCACAGTCTCCTCAACCTTTCCCCACGCTATCCCAGGATAAATCTGATAAAATCCACTCATCTAGGTATCTTACTTTACAAATGGATTCGCCTTGATATCTTAGAAGAAAATGAAGGAAATCTCCCTGCTTAAAATGTGCCAGTAAAGAAGAAAAATTGAGCTTGCCAGTTGTAGTGGAAGAGATCTTCCACTAGAAGATCTCCACTAGAAGAGCTCTGGGAGCTCTGCTTTCCCCACAGATCCTCTGATGAGTGCGTTCTTTCCTCTCAGTTTCCATACTTCAAAATTTCATTTCTAAGATCAAGATGAACTATTTTTGCCAGAGGAAAGGGAACTTCCAGGGCAGATTCTCTCCAGTGCTGCATGACCTTTACCACAGAAAGCTTACCCAAAGGTAAGATGCAGAGGCTCAAAGCACGTGACGGCTGCTAGCACTGAAACAAAAGACCAGTTCACTTTTTTAATGCATTCTCCTAAGCAGCCTCTGGTAGAAATGCTCAAGAGGTCTCCTGACAGATGGAGACTACAGTTGTCTTCCTTAGGAAGAACAAGTGTGTAAGGCTTGTCCCTTGATAATCCTATTCTCTGCCCATATTTCACCCTTCTGTTTTTCTTCTTTCCACTGACTGTTGCCTTGACAATCCTTCCTGTTTACATGTCACGTCAGTGACTTAACCTTTCAATTGGTCAAGAGCATCCTTACCAACAAATCGAGACCTAACCAAACACGTCTACTTGCATTATGCCCTCTGTAAGCTTTACATGCAAAAGCTTTATGCAGCCCTTACGACCTCCTGAAAAACGGCTGACAGAAGAAAGAACCCAGGTTTTCAACTTGTACATCCTTCTCCTTATCAAGCTCTACCCCAGAGTACTGCTTCACAACCCTTTTCGCATAGCCTTCACTTACCAATATGGAAACAATTCCTGGAGTCACTAGGATAATGCTAGGGTCTGTGGGCAAAGGGAGGTGAGGAAGCTGAAGTGACCTCCAGACAGAAGTCAAAACAGGCCTGACAGTAAAGCCAGCAAGGTGTGCAACAATGTAACCTGCTGCTACTGCCTACTTTCCATCTTTTGGGTCCATTTCTCTCCTTGATTGACAGAGGAAGCAGCAAGTGAGGTGCTCCAGATGAACTCAAAAGTCAAGTTCAGGGAGGAAAACTGGTAAAGAAAGCTGAGACTGAGATGCTCAGTTACTACAGAGGGGAAGCAGCAAGGAGGTCCTAGGTCCTGCGCTGGAGATTTTCCCCTCCAGTGAGGAACACCATGCCAGGAGGGAGGGAGCACAGCCTTGGACTCCAGCCCTGCATTTCACCTGTGGGACAAGTCTAGTCTCACCAATTGGAAACCAGTACTCCAGTGGTTTTTATTTCCCTCAAATACCCATTGTCAGGCCAGTGCCCAGGACTGGCATTCGAACCAGCCAGTCTGTCTAATCCTCTTCAAAATCCCTGCTGTTTTTGCCCTCAGCAACAGCAAATGCCAGAGACAGCAGTCTGGACAGAAGAAATGGAACATTCTTTCTTAACTCTGCTTCTGCCTGTGTTTTCAATCCCACAAAAAAAAAAAATGTATGAGATGAGAGCTGGCATTTCCCTCAACATAGTTTAGTATTTAAATTACAGCAATGCTTTTGCTTACGTACAAACACAGTCTCTGTTCCAAAAGGAGTGTTTAGTTTAAAAGTCATTCTGTGTGTTTAGATTGACAGATAGGATAATGAGGGTATTTTTACCATTTTCTGGGGACTGGATCCTGTGACTCCAAAGTTGCAGCCTCACAGTGCTCTGTCATGCCCCTGTGGGGTCAGATCCACACTGTCATCCCAAGAGGCCTCAAGTGAACAGAGCCCTAACAAATCAATGCAGAAATGATGAATAGGTGTAAGGAAACATCCTTCTAGTGGCTCTTGGAAGCTTGCAAAGTTAGGAACTCAATGGTTAACAAAGTAAAATCCTCTCCAAAGCCTAAGAGGCTATGGAAGAACACCTTTTAAAGAAATTATAGCTGAAAAGAGATTTCCACTTTTTCCCCAGACTTGGTACAACCAAATTGCTTGTTTTAGAACATTTCTCAGGAACAATATCTCCAGAAGTCCAAGGATTCCAAAACCACATTCTGATGTACCGCACTTGGTAAAAACTAATTACACCTTGTTGTAGTAAAACTGTTCAAATTTTTCTCTCAGCTGTCCATAATCAGACCGTAAGCTAATTTGCTGTTTCAGAATGCCCAGCTGCCAAATTAAAGCACAGGGGACTCTTCCCTCCTCCCCCAGCCAACCTGTACTCTTCCTTTGATCATAAGACTGCAGGCTGTCTTACTTTACCATCCCTACAGTTTCTCAAAGGGAATTTCAAGGCCAGATCCTTACACTCTGTCCCAACAAACGCCTTATAACTGCTTTTAATGTTCAACATATCTCTCATCTGGCTGCTTTTCATGAGGTCAACCCCTGGTACTTGCATTCAACAGCATGGGTCTCAATGAACCTTTAGGTTGCTTCTTGCACAGCTATCGTTGCATTCATTCTCTGGCAGCCTGGATCTGTTTTATCTTTGCTTAAACCACTTTCTCCTCTTTCACAGCGACACCTACAAGGACTGAGTCACGGTAACATATGTACGCGTATTTAGTATTTAAAGATAACAAGAGACCTGTTCAAACACAGTGCATATACCTCAGCAGCACGACTCTCTTGCTGCAACCACGTGGTGTTGTGTCACACCTTCGTGCTGTCAGATCCAGTGGAGATTGTGCACTCCATGGGGCCGGGAATATGTCATTTTGTTCTGTGCTGCATGGAGCCTGCAAACTTGGGCACTGTGTGCTGGTAATTAATGGTATCACCTGAGGATCTCTGCTGCTGCAGACAGCTACCACCTCCACCCATTCGACTGCACCTGCTGCAAGCCAGCTCTGGCTAGGCCAGGGCTGAGGGGCTTTCGTTTGGTGTGGCTTGGGGCTCCCGACAGTGCGGGGCTGGACGAGGCCGAGGGGAGGACCAAGGCCGGTTGCGTGGTGGCCTAGGCAGGCTCCCCCAGCGCAGCAGGGCCGCAGCCACGGGCCCAGGCAGCGCGGCGAGGGGCAGCAGGCCACCATCGCCTTGGCGCAGGGCACGACCAGCTGGACACCCACGGACCAGGTATCGGGGAGCAGAGCCGAGTCTTTTGTTCTGGGCACACTCCACCAGCGTAACATACTACGTCAATTTGGGGGCGAGGGAAGGAAAAAAAGAGGAGAAAAATCCCCAAAGAGGAACTAGGCACACACACATGTTCCTCTCACTGCCGCTCCCGGCCTGGCCTGGCCCAGCCTCCACGGCCGAGCGGGCGCCCAGGCCTCGCAGGCACGGTCATGCGCCGCTCCCGGGGGCGGCGATGCCGATCCCCGTCGGCGGCGGCAGCGGCCGCGGCCAGCCCCACACCGCCGGCCGAACACCGCCGGCGGCCCCACCG
>WHYT01017846.1:691482-714272 GCA_009806455.1 Tetrax tetrax
GGGCGGGGCGCAGGCAGCGCCGGCGGCGGGTACGGCGCCGCCGAGGCACTGGGGCGGTGAGCGCGGCCGGGGGAAGTGGGGCCGGGGCGCGCGGCGGGGCGGACGCACGGCGGAGAGCGACGCGACGCGGCTGCGGCTGCGCCTGCCCGGCGGCGGGACAGAGCCGGTGGCGGCTGCACCGCCGCTGCCGCCGAGGTAACGCGAGTACCGCCGTGGTCGTTTCACTTGGCGCTGCCCCGCGGGCGGCCGCCGGGCCAGGGGAGCAGAGCGCTGCGGGGCTGCGTGGCCGCTCGGGCACCGGCACCGGCCGCCGCTGCGGGGTGAGAAGCCGAACGGGAGCCGCGCCGCCGCCGCTCCCCGCTTCGTGCAACTTTTTCCCCCGTCCGGGGCCGGCTGTGGCGCCGCCGAGCCCTCCGGCGCGGCAGGCCCGGGCGGGCCGCCCGCTGCGGCCGGCGTCGAGCCCCCGGGGTGGCGAAGCTTCTCCTTCCCGCGGCCGGGGACGGCCCGGGTCGGCGCTTCCTGGTGTGCGGGGCGGGCGGCGCGCCGTGCCGTGCCGTGCCGGGGGCCGGGTCCGGCGACCGCGGGGCTGCCCGGGAGCCCCGGCCCCGCCGTGCGGCGTGGGGAGCCGGGCTGGTGCCCCGGCCCAGCTGGCGACCGCGGAGTGTCGGAGGGGGCGGCCGTCGGAAGCGCTGAGGCGGCCGTCTCCAGGGGGAGCGGGCGACACGCCGTCGAGCCTGCCTGCCTCCGGGTCTGCGCCGAGGGCGGTCCCGGCGGCTCCACGACCGTCACTCGGGCCGGGGAGGGCCGTCTCCCGCAGCGGCGGCAGAGGGACTGCGCCCCCCGAGCGGGAACCGGGCGCGGGGACCGGGCTCCGGCCCCTGAAGAGCGGGTGCTGTGCGGGGAGGGCCGCCGTCCGGGTGCGTGTGGGTACGGGACTCCTGCAGGGGTCAACTTGCCGGCCTCTGAACGGGATGGAAGCTCAGTCTGTACAGCCTTTCTGGGTTTTTAAATGTTTGTTTTAAGGTATTTTTCTGAAGTGGTCTTGATGCACCCCTGCCTTCTTCTGTAGCTTTGCAGCCCTTATGAAGTCTTTGAGATGTTTCAAAATGAGTCGTGCTTTGCAGCATTCACAGGGAAGTTAATGTACCTCTTCCGTGTATACGTATTTGAACTTGCTCGGCGGTAGAATCTCCACGGGCTACAAATCACTCTTTCAAAGACTAGAAGTCGTGTAAAGGTGTTATCAGTATGCATTTCCTTCTTTGCAATGTATCACGGACCTCACTTTCTTGCAGAAAATAGTGTTCTGGTGTGATACTTGCCTTGGTCGTCTCCGTTTGGAGAGCGGCAGCATCGCACTCCAGAGGTGGCAGCGGTTCGAGGTACAGGTGTGTAGACACCTAGTGGGGAGAAAACTCTGTCTCCAGGCAAGTTCCCCACTTACACTTCAATTCTCCTCATTTCAGTGCCTCCCTAAGTACATTAGTCTGCTTTTCCCTTGATGAAGCTCCTAATTGCCGTGAAAGAGAAGTTTGTCTTAGGCACTGTCTCCTTAGGGATTTTTGGGATAAGTATGAGAGATGGCAGTATGAGCAGATATGGTTATTAAGTATGTTTGTGTGATGGTTAAGAAAATATTTGCTGTTTTGTATAGGGTTGCTGTATCAGTAACACACGCGCACCCCTCTGGTTGGGCTGGAAGTAAAGTGGATTCATGGAGTAGAAGTCTTCATTCTCAGTCACCAAAGGAATGCTAGCTAGTGTGGGAGGAAATGCTTGGGTACCAGTGGAGTGGCAGCCAGGCATCATTTTTAATAGGGGGAGAAGGGGGGAGTGGAGGGGAGGCTTTCATGTCCCCTTCCTTTTCCACTTAAATTTACAAGCATCTCTTGCATCTGTCTGTTGAATTTTAAGTTTTGTAACTGTTGAAATGCCCAACATAAACCATTCTGCTGAGAGACCAGAATTCTGCCTGAACTCAGGAATCTTTAGTTGAGAACAAGCTCTTAAACAGTAAATAAAAAACAAATGAGCGTTTGATTCTCTTACAATACTTCTTCCTCCTTTTCCATTCCACTGGCCAAATGGAAATTCAGCAATACATCATCTCAAATACAACAACGTTTTTGCCTAAAGTGTTTGGTTTGTCTCTGAGCTATTTATTTTAAGACTAATCAGCTTAAGTCAGTTTGAGTCAGAATGTCTTGAGTGTGGAGACCGGGTAACTTCAGTTGGAGTAAAGGAGACTTGTTTATATGGATTCTTACCAGAGCACTAAATAAAGAACCATCAAAGAGGGCTCTTTGGAGACGCTGCAGTGTTACTGGGCTGGTGTGCATAACCGGTGTCAGTCGCTGCATCAGGGCTGTCTGAAAGGTTCTTGGAGTCTGAGTCTCCAAACTTGACAGGTAGTGAGGATAGAAAAAGGGCTAAATCCAAGAAATTCAGCATGGCTCACCCATGGGAGTGTCTCCAGATACACAAACCGTAGATCCGTCAGGAGATGGGATGCTGGGGGCCCTGTACTGAGGGCAGTGCTGAGCAGTGAGTGTGACCTGGTACTGCAGCTCTGAGCCCCAGGGAAACTGGATTTAGGGAAGCTTTGCTACCATAACTGCATTGAGTTGTTATAACATGCAAGTAAATAGGATCTTTTGTCCTATTTGATTTAAGTTTTGAGTTTTTAAAATAAGCTTAAAAACTATTATAAGCAGTTTTTATATTGTTACAACGTTGCCAGTTCTGTATTATCAGACCAAGCAGAAGAGACACAAGTACTCATTTTAAATATCTGGCTATAAAGTTGCTATGATACATTTGATAATAAAAGATCAGAGGAGTAGGTCAAGTCAGTTAAATTATGCAATGTTTAGAAGACTTAGTTTGTTGACTGCCAAAATGCCCGTAGGCAGTAGGAGTGAAATGAGTAGTTGTAGCAGAGCACTTGTTGAACCTTTCTTAAAAAGAAAATAAATATTTCAGAATATTTAATGTAGTCAAAGTGGTAATTTTCTAGCAGGTTTTGCTCTGTGTAGTTGGTTTTGATTTGAAACATTTAAATTAGCTCCAACACTTAGATCTAAGGTGTGTGAGTGCATTTTGTTCCCTTGCTATGTGAAGTGGGAGGAACCCATGCTTTTGAAAAGGCTTCTGTACAATTTAATTGATACTTGTGCTTTAGATTTTTGTTTCCTTTTTTTTTCCTCTAGTTCTTGTCCACATGCTCTGGTAGAAGAGGCAAAATGAAATATCTGTGAAACTCTCTTCACGTTAATTGCAAAGTCTGTGATGTTTGGTAGTGTGAGCTAAGCAGCATAGTTTAGTTCTTCAGAAGTGGCTATGGAAAGTTCTAATTAAAATTTTGGTGGGAGCTGGATGTCTAATCCACGTGGATAGATTTGCAAGTTATTAAAATAAATACTTGTGTATAGGCTCTTTGAAACAAGAAGTCTAATTCAGGCTCAGATAATTCTTTCCTACAGCAAAAACTGGTTGCAAGGGATGATAAGGAAGTTCTTCCAGAATTTACAGGATTTTCTTCTGTGTTCTGTTACAAGAGATGTTGCACAATCAGCTGCAGGGAATTGTATTTAGATCTGATGGACTGAAGAGGAGCTGCATACAAATTAGAGATCAGGGTCATTCACTGGCAAAGGAAGTCCATATACATTCTTACAAACACTTTTTAGCTTGTCAGTTAGTCATATTCCAGGGACTTGATGACCGAGACATTAGAGAAAATTATGTGGAAAAGATCTGTCAGAGGTTCCCTATTCCAACACTGTCTGCTAGTGTCTCTATACAATATAAAAGGGAACATTTCTCAAAAAAAAAATCAGCTTTCTGTACATTAAGTACCTAGGACACAGTCAATATTTTACCTACTGGTATTACATAGCCCCCTTGGGTCTTTTATTCAGCTGTAATTTAGGAGTTTCAATGCAGCTTTGAGTAGTTAGCACTTTCTGGTTCCCAGGGTAGTATTTCAGATTATGATGGGGTTTGTCTTTTTAAGTGGATGAAAATGAGTACCAGTTGAAATAATGTTTAAAAAACTTTCACTGTTCTCTGTCTTTAAGCTACTGTTTTCTAAATTGATTTTTTTTTTTTTGTTATATTTTTCCTTTATGGTTGGGCAAACTTGAGTCAAATGTTCAGGCCTGTATTTTCTTGCCTTTAGCATAATTTCAGCATACACCCTGATACTTTCCTCCTGCTAGTGCTGCTTAGGTGGTCTGGGTGTGCCTGTTTCAGTTGCTGATTGTTTTTCTAGTATTATACCATAAACACATTAAAAACCACGTGTAAGATGGGGGAGTGGGGAAGCCCCTCTTTTTTGAGAAAACAGAAGTATTGTACGCATCAAGTAAAAGCATTTTGGACTTTTTGGTTCTCCTGTGGGTTATGAAAAGACCCCTCCCTCCAATAGTTTTTTGGAATATAGGCTTTGGGCAGGGGATTGTTGCCCATCCTCACCTTCCGCAGAAACAGCAGAAGATTGAATACCCCAGTGGTGAGCGTCGCTGCTAATTACAGTGAGCTCCTCCTCTGTCCTGGCAGACCTCTTGTGGGGAAGGGTTGTGGCCATGTGTCTTCAGGGAGATAACATGTAAAGTCTTGCTGACAGGTTAGGTATTGCACTACAGGGATAGCTCCACGGCTTAGCCCTCTCGCTCTGAGATTTCAGTAGCCATAAGCCGCAGAGAAGGAAGCATGCCTCGTACTGCAGGGGTGCAAATTTGGTTCAAGGAATTAGACGTGTATCCTTTATAAAAACGCAAGCTTTTTTGTGTGAGGTCATTTTATTTTATTGTTATTTAGGGCTCCTTTGTGAGGCACAACCTTTCTGCCACACTGGGAGAGGTTAAGTTGTAAGTGGAATCTCAAGTTCACAATTGTCAAGAGAATTTGAAACAATTTCACCTTCTCTTCTGTTTCCAGGAAAAGCATGTGTGCAGAGTTTGGTGGCAGAATATTTAAGGTACGTGGGCAATCTGTGGCAAGTACATCTGAAGAAGGTGTGACCAGCTGCAAGAATCAGCTGAACTTGAATATGGAGACCCAGCAGTGCCAGCAAGCCCAGAAGAGGAACTGACTGGAAGAATATTGCTAGACATAGAAGTGGAACACATACTTCTGCAACAATCATTGACGCAGAATAAAAACACCAGCAGTGAAATGACAGATCCTGGTGCTTTTTGATTCTCTAGTGGATTTTATTATTGAGACATTGCTATTGACATTTTTATTATCCATTTAATACATCTTGAATCTTTCTGTACATAAAAATATAACTGGACAATTGCATTTTGATACTGTTTAGTAACACTTTTGAATGTTAAATCGTTTGCCAAGATGAGTGCCGAGGGATATCAATACAGAGCTTTATATGACTACAGAAAAGAGCGAGAAGAAGACATTGACTTACACTTAGGAGATATATTAACTGTGAATAAAGGTACCTTGCTAGCTCTTGGATTCAATGAAGGGGAAGAAGCAAAGCCTGAGGAAATTGGTTGGTTAAGTGGCTTTAATGAAACCACAGGGGAGAGGGGGGATTTCCCAGGAACTTATGTAGAATACATTGGAAGAAAAAAAATATCTCCCCCAACTCCGAAGCCTCGTCCTCCTCGACCCCTTCCTGTAGCACCAAGTCCTGCAAAAGTTGAAGCAGAGAGTGAGCAACAAGGTCAGTACTGTTCTTAGAAGGCCTGTGTGTGTCCCATGTTTTTCAGATATTTTTGTTTCACAGACTTGTCTGACTGTACATTTATGTGTGTAACACCTGCTGGTAGCTTTTTTAGCACATGGCTCATTTCAATCAGTTAGGAAGTCTTTCTAGTTCGTAATATTTAGGTCACACACTTCATAATTTCATGTGCTTTGTCTCAGGCACCACAGAGACCAACAACTTACTGTGAGGTACGTTTCACAGGTTGGAAAGTATGTCTGTAATTCACAACTGTAAAGACCTAAATGGAGAATGAGCAGAGTAGCATTTATTTTAGGTTTCTAAGAAACCGGTGGAACTGTTTCCCTCTGTGGTTCATCAAACTCGCTATTGAAAAACTTCTTGGTGAATGTGACAGTACAGATTCTAAATAAACAGTGTGTTCCTATCATAAATCTTTGCTAACAGCTAAAAAATCTGTACTTTGTCATGGAGGTTTACCTGTGGCACTGAAAGTAAGAACAGGTGTTTAAAAGTAAGCAATGAAATGATGATAAAGAAATTCAGATTTGCAATTTTTGGGGGACAGAGCATGCAGTAGAAAAAACAGCACTTCTATAAACAAAGGAAGGTATTTCCTTTGTTTAAACACAAGTTGCTTTCTAACCTACATTTCAACAGTATGTTGGGCACAACTCAGAATTTGATCATAACTCTTCTGTTAGTAGGAGAACGAGTCTTCTCTTTTTCAATTGGTAAAAAATTAAGATTAAAAAACCCCACTCTTTCCCCAAGTGATTTGTCTCCCTTACGTACTGACATTCAGATATTTGTTTGATGTGTCAAAAAACCAAGTCTACCTTAGGACAGATTTTAGATTCTCAAAAGTCTAGAATGGCTTATGTTGCTTTGACATCTCATACTTCTTAAATTCTCAGTGTTTCTAGCTGTAGGAAGTGCAAATTGTGGTATGTGGTCCTGATTCTCACAGGGACACCATAGTCCTGAATAGTATCAGCACCCTCTGCCTCCATAGAAATATTTACAGCATCACTTGCAAAGTTGTAGTATCAGTTTATCAGCTTCTGTTCTGCTGTGCCTATTATGAGTTCATATTCGTCTGTGAAGATAAGAATGGAAATACAGAAAATTATATGTGGCAAGCAAGTGGAAACCTGTCAGAAACATTTCTTGGTTGATGAGGCTTAAAGAGTAAATCTGAACTGTTTTATACATCAATTCGACACCAAAATACTGGTCTGACTTTATACCGAATTTGACACTAAATTTACTGAATTTGTCCAAGGTGGACGGGCCACCTATACTTAACCCAGAAAAGGAACATATATAAATTATATATGTTCGATAAATAGCAGTGTACTTAAGCACTCAATAATTGCTTGCAAGTGTATAATGCCTAGTTGTACATTGTTCTTAGAACGAAGGTGGGTGCAGATGGGGGTGTAGTGGCACTTTAGGTTATAGTATCCCTATTTCTTAACTCCTTGAACTCTCAGCCTCTAATCATTAGACTCTCGTGGTTTCTCATTAGATTAATTCTGAAGATGAGGTATTTGCTTTTGAAAGAAAACACCATTACTTCTTAGATCATTCCTTATATTGGATATTAATATATGTGCTGATCAGGTAACTCACTTTTTTCTTAACCCAGCTGTGGAGATGGTTGTCTCCACCATATGTAACTGCAGAGTAAACATGGCTTTTTGGATAGACCCCTCAATGCTGATAGGTCATTTTGAGAGGTAGGGTGTGGAAAGAAAATCTCATTCTTTACATATGCATGCTGTGGTGAAGTAACCGGTATCCTAGGCTTTGATGCATTTATTGCTTTAAACTTACAGTAGTGCTTTGTA
This sequence comes from Tetrax tetrax, assembly GCA_009806455.1. Taxonomy (NCBI): domain Eukaryota; kingdom Metazoa; phylum Chordata; class Aves; order Otidiformes; family Otididae; genus Tetrax; species Tetrax tetrax. Next base: position 699,028 of record WHYT01017846.1, read on the forward strand.
ACTTGCTTGGTCTCTGTAATCATGCTTGCTTGAAGCTCCTGTTCACAGCTCCACGCTGCGAGCTGACCACAGAGCTGTGCTGGGAAGTCCTGGTGTTAATCTTGCAGTTTCCAAGCCTGCCCCAGGACTGTATCAGACATTTATGAGAGTTTCGGCTGCTGGGAATTAAGTCTGAGAAATTCTGCTGCAGATTTGGAGGGCTCTGATTAGATGTAGGTTTTTCTGCTTCCTAGGGATGAGACAGTGCCCCAAGCGTTAGCAACTAGATCTCTCCTAAACTGAAGTTGACTGTCTCTACATACAGGACTATTTACATACAATTTGTTTATTTTAATAGCTTGTAACAGTGGGGATTTGAAACAAGAAAATGTGCTAATTTAGCTGGGAATCTTAATCTCAAAGTCTGCCCGCCTGATCCTGCCATGCTCCAAAGTATTTAAGAATCAGCTTGCAATCCAGCCTTGTATTTTTCTGATTAAAATGTATAAGCTAAGTTCCCATCACTGCTTTTGAATTAAAGATTTAAAGCTTCATATAAAAGGCTAGGCACCCTTAGTAATGCCCTAGGATCAGAGATTAGACCTCCCTGAACAGAATTAGGGGAAACAGACATTTTAGCTCCAAGTAGCTCAAGAGGTAGGTTTAATTATTTTTAAAATAATGTATGTTTACTTAAAAGAAATTGGGAAAAACTATAATAAGTGATCTCTTTACAGATCCTTTTATTCTAAAGACCTAAGTCAGAGAGCACTTTTGATCTTGAAAACACATTTGGGAAATGCTGCACTGAAAGAGTATGACAAAAAATAAAATCAAGGTGAAATTTTAAAGTGAGCAGAATGATACAAAAATGATACTTGTGGTGAAACCAGAGGTGCAGATGGATACAGTTTAGAGAAAGAATAATGCAATAACTTACGTTTGACTCTCGGGTGCCTTCACTATTTTAGTATGTAAGATTTGGTTCAGGGAATAGCACAGTTAATATTGTCCAGCAGCCAACTTAATGGGCGGTGGGCCAGAAGATTCTTCCCAGGATGATACTTCTCTCTACACCCCTAGAGTATATTTCAAAAAAATTAATGCGCAGTGTGAAACTTGCTTGACCAAATACAGTCAAGTTTACATTTTCAGTACTTGATGATTTGAAACTGCTGTGGATCAAAATGACAAATTAATGGGGAACTGGAAGCAGGCTACTTAAATGTACCTCAGTTATTTGTAACCCATGTACTTTTTTCATTCTATGAAGAGTCAATTCTGTATATAGCCCTGTTCTGTGTGTGTTGAATAAGAGTATCAGCAACTTAACTAGAGATTTTAAAGAATATATATACTATCATATAAGTTCTTTTAATTTTACCACATACATAGATGTATTTTTTTTTTTAAAGAAAGTACTGTCTAATCATTTCAGTACTCTTTAATACTTAATTATTTATTCTCAGTGGGTTTTGTTCCCCTGGCCTCGTTAAGCTTGTTCACTTGCTCGTCAGTGTCCAAATTGTTTTGTATTAGATCAAATTAGCAATATGTACGCACAGTGCTGTGGTACTCATACACAAATAATCGTAGACCTCTCAACAGACTTTGCAGGCAATGAGGCCAGTAACATGGGCAGAGCTGCTCCTCAGGCCAGTGTCCTGTGCAGTCACAGTCTTACTTATAAATAGGAAGCTCTTTAAATCTTTGAAGTCTGTTTGAAAACAAATGAAACTGCTGGTGGTCTCAAATTCTATTAAAAGGCTCATTTATTACAACACTTAGGTCAAATCTTTCCCCAGTTTATTTTATCCATGACTCATTTAAATTTCTAGAACTATTGGTCAAGACTGGAACTGGGGCTCCTTGCCTGAAATTTTAGGACTGTTCCATTTTGCCTGTCTTCCACTTACCTTTGTCAATAAAGAGGAAGATTTAGTCTGAGTAGTCTGAGTATGTAGGGCTCCCTAGGGCTCTTTTTTTTAAATTGCTTCTAAACTGATACAAAAATAAAGGGGATACAAGGGCCCCAGGACGTCTCTAGCACTTTTCCGTTTCGGGCCTGGTGCGGGTCAGAGCTGTGGTGAGGCAGGTTTAGTTCCTCTTGCGGCTGTGGGGCTCTCCCTGGCCCAGCCTGACTTTACCCCCGGCTGCTTCTCCCCCCAGCCAAGGGTGACTGGGTGCTACTGGAGGGACCGAGGCACTTATGACAGTGGGGACCCAGCACAGGGTCGTCTTTATACCCCCCACTAAATATCTGAAGTTTACATGAAGCAGTAAAAATTTGACACTTTTTTTTTTTTTCTTGAAATGCTTTATTTTTTTTAAATTGGAGCTACATAGGGTTGGTTCCTCTCACTTAGCCCTCTTTGAAAATGAAAAGTGCATAAGCTGTACTGAGTCCACCTGAGTTTTGTGAACTTTGATTCAGCTCGCCTGATGTGATTGCATACATTTAGAGTTGGTTCCTAAAGTATCATTTCTCTACCTGGTTTGTAAAGGCTGATCTTAAGCAGACTTTGATTGATCAAGAAATACTTTCAGATTTAACTTGGGATGCTAAATTCCCACTTTGAAATGAAGGTCAGATTGCAGAAGGGCAGACCAGAACTTTATATGAATAATTTGTCTATTTTGATGTTTTGAAGCTTCCTGCAATTTCCTGTGTAACTTAAAAGGGTTGTGTATGTTGACACTTCATACCATTTCAGCTGGTTTAGAGCCTAAAAATAATCTGAAGCTCTTCCTTCTTGTAATGAAACTGTAACAGATTTCTTTCTTAAAAAAAGAACACCTTTCTTTACACTGTTTTCCTAGAACAGATACAGATCAGCAAATTAGACAAAGATAAAGCAACAGAATGTTTGGAAACTCTTTCCTTTCAGGGACCAGGTTATGCAATATCTGACAAAGATCCAAGCTGACAGAGAGCATAAAACCATTTGTGCATGCTTGAACTGAATATGCTGTAGGATTTGTTTCTTTAATTTTGCTATAAAGCCAGTAGAGCGATTGTGTTTCCGCAAATTATTTACGTTTTAAATTAGGGGACATAAGAGTGAGTGGAATGCAGCGAGTCAGGAGCCTCCATTGGGAAGAAAACATCATCGTCTCTCCTGATTTAGGCAAACGGAAAAAGGACATTATGGGGTAAAGTGATGAGTCACTACCTCATTTGGTAAATGTATTTGCCCTTCATGCCAGAGTCCTTGGATTCATTCTAAAAAGCCTAGTTTGAGTGTAAGCCTTTGTCCTGCTGCAGTCATCAGAACTGCCCTGCAGTCATGAACTTCATCAGTCCGCTGCATTTGACTTGCACTGAGAAATGGGGCAGGTTCCTGACGGAGAGCCTTGCCAGCTACTTGTGGTCACGTTTCTTGGTGTACAAGGCAAATTTCTATCTGCCAGCTGAGCACACGTATCTGAAAACAAAGTCCTTGCCACCTGCATTATTGCTAATGAAAACAAAGATTTTGCAAGCTACATTAAAGTGAGGCAAAGCGCTTTTTTTCACAATGATAAAATCAGATTGATAGTAACTAAAAAAGTCTTTGTAAGCAAAGGGATACTCTTGCACGTACTAGTACAGATTGCACATTGACAGTGAACCTGGGCAAGTTCATGGTTGATGGGTGGCCCCACCTGCTGGTAGAGGAGGAAGGAAGCAAGAGGGAGGAAGGACCTTCAAAACCAGCATCATCCATGTTGTGTTTTAATCATCACAGAGCAGAAGTGAGAGACAGCTTTTTGAGAAGAATATTTAAATTGACCAGTTGGTATTTCTGGGAAAAATACATTATTTGGAGCACACAGAACTCCCTTTTAATCCCCAAAGATGGCCTCAGACATGAAAAGGCTTGTGTGGCTGACGTCGATCTTTCTTCTCTAGCTATATCAAATAGTCTAAAAAAGTACTGCCTTTTGTTACAAATTTTGTTTTAAGGTACTGAAAGAATAAAGCACTCCTTTTTTTTTGGTACTGTAAGAAATACTTCTCTGGTTTGTATTGCACCAGTTTAAATGTGCTTTTCTATAGTTACAACAGTAGCATCATCTTGAGTGACTTTCCTTGCCTTTCTTTATCCTTCTGTACTGATTTGGTCTATTAATACGTCCTGCTGACATGAATGCTCCTTGGGCAGATTTAAAACAAGGCAAAGGTGAAGGAAGTAGCCTGCTCCTCTCCCTTGGAACCATCTATTAAGATGATTAGTGTTCCTGTAGCTGTGATCCAGGAACATCTGAAAAAAACACTGGTTAGCAAATAGTTCTTACTTAGGCTTGCATGTGATAACATCAGTTTGTGAGTTTCAGCAACACATGGTGTTATGTATTTGCCAAGAATGGATCATTCTGCCCCCCGAGCAAATAACCGTGCCTGCTTAAATAGTTATGTGATGCCATGTATGCATCCAGATTTTCTTGTGTGAAAGAACACAGGTGTTGTAACTGCAGCTGGCTGTGCACTCTTTCACATCTGCGTCTTGCTCCAAAGCTATTTTCCGTGATGAACATCCATGAAATCAATCTGAAGGCTAGAATACAAAGAACTGCTTTATTTTCATAGCTAAGAATGACAAGTGGAATTACAGGATTTTAAAGAAATATTTATTTGACTGGAGAAGGATTTTAAGTCCTGAGAATATTTTGGTGAGAGTCTAGGTTCTTGGGAGAATGTAAAGAGAAATTTTGGCTTTTTTTTTTTAAAAGTAATACTGGTGATCAATACTTGCTAACTTCCATTAGTGCTTTCAGCAAAATATGTGTCTAAAATACAGTCCTACTTTTTATTTTCATTTATAGAATTTTTTTTTGCTTTTCTGTTATGTGTTACATTTTTTTGCACTTTCTTATAGAAATCCTTGCATCCTTGTACTTTGCCTGAAGTCTTTTGGTGAAGTGTTAGCAGGTGTAACTTATTGTACTAAATTGACCGCTTTTTGTTCAGTCTTTTATGAATGCTGTATGCAGCGGTCCATAAGAATAGCACCCAAACACTGTTCTTTATTTTCACATATTGATACAGTTTATAGAACAGTTTGCATGTAAGACAGCATTTAAAAATAGTATTTAAGCTGACAGCTTTTCAAATGATACGGATCTAGACTCAAAATCCTCAGGACAGAGTTTCAAAAACATGCTACTGCCCTGAGCTAGGGAAAGGTATAATTGCATATAGTTTCTACACTTTAAAAATATATTTTAAGACTATCTTATACTTCAGAACTACTGTGTAAACTATGACATGAATGATAAAAAAGGTCTTTAACAGTGCAGTTAGCTGTCAGATGATTTGCTTGTATAATTCACTGGATCTTTTTGTATATGCTTAGCATTATTTGCTGTGATAGAGCGTTTCCCAGAGGTTAATGTCTGACATAATTTCTTCACTTGAGATTTGTGGATGTCGAGGGCAAGAAGTGAGATCTACCCTTGGCAGGTCTGAACGCCATTTTCCATTCACGCTGGCAGATCACTCGATGCTACTGCAGGGATAGGAAGATGCTACTGCAGAAGGCAGACCTCCTTCGGGAAGAGCAATTACTTGTGGTCCACCCAGCTTCCAGAAGCTCTTGAGCAGCAATTATATTTTTCAGTAAAAAGGCAAGGCGTAGACAAGGCTGATTTTTTTTTCTCTGTGATTTCTTTGTTGTTTTTTTTCTTTCTTTTTTTTTTTTTAATTGAGTTTCTCTGTGTTAGAAAAACAGACAAAGTTAACTCTGCTTTGCCTTAAAGTTTTGATGCTTCCTTCTAAATAACATGCACGCTTAAAAATTTAAAGATAATTTTGGCTTTGCCAAAAGCCAAACTATTTACCTGAAGCACATCAAATTGGTGTAATTCAAGGGGTTTCTTCCATGCTCTTTCTCCCCTGTGGGACTGGATTTGTTGGATGTGGCATGCCCAAGCACTCCTGTGCCATAGCCTCCTGCTCACCAGCTAGGAAGGAAGGGAGAGTAGCACAGCCTGAGATGTGTAGTCTGAGGAGAAAGTGCACCTCCCAGCAGGCATGGCTGCACACATTTAGTACGACTTGTTGTTGGGGTTATGAGAGAAAACTTCAGTGCTGTCACCACTTTCTTCCTAGATCTCCTCATCCTACTTGGACAAAATTAGTAAGTAGCAGATAAGCATAGAGGATTATTCTTTGCGAAGAAACTTTTAAATGGTATCAGATGCTGCGGACCCATGTTTCAAAGCCTATTACGTCTTCTCCAGCAGTCTGTCTCAAAGGGAAGACTTTTAGTTTGTGAGGTTACCTTTTCATTTCCAAGCCCTTTTCCTAAGCTGTTTTTGGCTGGAGGTAGACCAAACCACTTAAATTAGGGAATTAATGAAAAGAAACCACTAATTATGCTCAGTGGTAGATAAGGCTGCACAGCTGTGTCTGGTTTCATTATCTTTCTATCCAGGAGCATTCCAGAAATAAGCAGTTAAGGGCAAAGGTTTGCAGTCCTTTTCCTTCTTCCACATGGTGTTCAACCCCGTGACCATAGATTCCAGTCCTCTGTTGCTAATTCACAATTTTTCTTGTGCTGGACTTGGATGGAGACATGAAAAAGTTTGTTGTGTTTATGAACTTCGCCTTGAATTGTCTCCTCACTGAGACACAGCTGCTTGGCTCAGGTGAGGAGCAACAGAGGCCATGGCAAAGCCCTCCATCATTTCCCACTTTCCTCGTATTGACTGGTGCACATTTGAGGCTCATCTGCCCTTTTGTGGTCTGCAAAGGGCTGTGAGGCTGCACACTACCACGTCGTGCAGTGAGATGTGATCTGCTGCCATGGTCTCCCCATATCTGCTGATGCATGAGTCTTCTGCAAGGGGTCGGTGCCCTTTGAGAACTCCTCTTGGCTGACCAGCTTTGCGCCTCTTAATGTAATATAGTCTTTCATTCTTCATTTGATATTTATTGCAGTGTTTGCAATATAGCCATTCCCTTGAGAGAAATGTCAGAAAATGTCATCCCTTGACATTTTGAAGCAAGTTATTTTGGGTACTTTGGAGCCTAATATGTACAGATGTTTGAGTATAATTTAGAGCATATTCTTGCCAGTCCAAATCTACTCCATTGTTCTGAAGTGAGAATAGCATAGCTAGTCATTAGCCTATATAAAGAATTTTCTTATGGAGAGAAAGATGTAGAGAGGCCTTTCTGTTTTAGAGCAAGCCAGTTCTGAGAATAAAGGGTTTTTTAAGTGATCTTCACAGTCTGGCCTGGTCAATAGAGAAAGTGTTAAGGAATGCATATTCAAAACAGCTAGTAGCAAAAACTTCGACTCAAATATCTGGAAATAAAGGACCTCTGTTCACTCAGTGAGGGGTCCTCAAGAGCACAGAGGGGTGAATGTTTGAATTCTCTTTGCTCTGCTGTATTTATAATTTATTACCATTGTTTGAAAGATTAGCATACATTCCCCACTGCTTTCATGTTTTTTCTAACTTCCTCTTGGGTCAAACTTAGTGCTGACAACTCCAAAACTCTTCTCGTAGTATGTGTAAGCTGCAGTCCCCTACGTGAAATGAGGGATTTTTGCAATCTCATTATTATCAGGACACTTTGAGGGGGTTGTATTAAATAACTCATTTAACAACATTTACTACAGAGTGACTAACATGAAGTCTCACTTCTTTTGAGCTGCCTTCTCAGATTTGGGAGAGATTTGAATGTCTGCTAGAGGAACATTTGGCACTCATCTGTTGAGTGTAATACTGATCGTTGCTTTGGACTACTCTCATAGTGATAGTAAAAGTCTCTTATATTTTTGATATTAAAACTTGCACTGAAAAGGATAGTGGGCTCTGGGTGCCTTTCCCAGTGATTTAAGATGCAAGACTGTGCATGTACGGTTTAGCAAAAAAAGGGGAAGACAGTTACCAACTGTTATGCTTTTTCTCCAGATGTTTCCTCTAAGACAAATATCTAGGGTTTTATTATGACACAGTAAGAACACGCCAATAAGATGAGAATGGTTGGGTTGTTTTGTTTTTTGGTTTTTTTTTTTGCTTTTCATTGTCTGTTTGATCTAAATAGCCAGTCAGTCAAATACTGTGGTAAATTAACTGGTAGTTTAGATGGAACATGCCCATGTGAGCTGCTCTCTTCTAAACAGAGTTCAAAAACCCTCTGGATGCAAACTAAAAATAAGATTATTTAAAGTACTGATGTCCTTGAAAGTATTATACGTGGTTGGGGGGTTTTTTTATTTACTTAAAAGACTTATTCAGACAAGACGCAGCAGGCTGCTATTCTACTTTCCATTAAATTGGTGGCAAACCTTGTTTTGATTTCAGAAGGAAGAGGATCAGACTTACAATCAAAGTTTACTAGTATTGGGGCAAATCCCACAGTTCTTACATAGGCAAAATTCCTGTTGCCTTTAGGATTTGGGGCACAAATGCTCTACCTAGGTCACATGTAATATGAATGTGCACAAAATACTGCACAATAAATACTGATATAAAGAACAATGTCTGACTGCCCTTTCACGCATTTCGAAGATGTGGAAGGGAAACACTGTCAGGATCATCTCTTCTGAGGTTCTGGTCTAATGTGGAGCGTGGAATTTTACTCAGTAATTTGTGTATTGAGCTCATAACTTCTAGATAGGTTTAAAGCATGTTCCTAATTAGTCCAAACTTCTCACTTTAGTATGTGCTTAATGTAGATGACTTAACTTTTTAGCCATTTGTGTGTCCATGATATAGTATGAATTGCAAATTTAGTAGTAGAAATGTCTTCATTTGGGGGACACACACACATTTAATTGTATTTGGTGATGACAATATTGAGATTATTTTCACTAACTTACTTTCTTCCATTCTATTAAGTCCTCTTCACTAATGCGTATGAAAAATTTGCTCCATGCTGCTAGATACTTTGGCAGAGCTGCTTTTTTTTTCTTAGGGCTGCCTGCTTGGGTAACTAATATGACGGTAATGAGGGTTTCTTAAAATTGAGGAGATGATATGGTGACAGTTTTAATAGTATATTCTGTTATTGTAACAAATTATTACATTTATGATAAATACAGAGATTTATAACCATGATGCGTGTGCATATAAGTAGTGAATTATACACTATATTAGAACATTGTTAAGATTGCAAAACTATGCATCTAAAACTTGTCTTTGTACATGTAATTACACCTTGTAGCATATGCCATCTGATACAGTTTTTAATTACATAGTCACCTGACCCCTTTTCCCACTTATCCTTGCTTTGTTCATTGTTGAGGTCTTCACTGTATAAGAATTGCTTCATTCTGGTTGTTTAGTTTGTGATCTTAAGCTACCTTGTCTTCACAGCCTTCAGGCTTCTCTCTGGAAACAGGTTTCTTCATTGCCTTTTCTGCTCTTTCCAGTGACATGGCTGATAACAGCTTCGTGGACCTTCACATTCACAAATATTAAGTTATCTTCAGCACACTGTTGTGAGTGAAGGTAGTATCGTGATTCCTGTGAGGAATGAGGTAGACCAAAATGACAATTAAAAAATTTACTGTTTTAAGATAGTTTAAGCTTTATTAAGCTTATTGGGAGGTCATGTGAAAAAAGATTTCAATAAACTGAATCTGGAGCCAGAACTCTTAACTTAAAGAACTCTTAAACTGTAACACTTAAATGTTCATTGAGATAACTAAAACCAGGTGCTTTTGCTACCATCTTTATTCTGCCACGTTGTAAACTGCAACCTTATTTAATCAAGAGGTGTGGCAGTGCAACTTCATCCCAGTGTGACACACAACATTTTTTCCTGGATTACTCTCTTGCTAGCATCATACATTAGATTTCTCTTTTGGGAAATACTAGATTAGAAAGTCAAAATCAAAGCAGCTTCAGTGTGGATGATAGATGAGTGATGGGGGAGATACAAAAAATGCTCTTGACACCTGGAATTGTTACTCATAAACTTTCCAGACATGCTAGAAACATGGGAAGAGTGTTCTGCCATGGAGGAATCTGCTGTGAGGCACCAGATCTTTGTAACAAATTGGAGAAACTGATGGATTGAAGGATCCACATGAAGGTGTCTGCAAAACCTTTGTTTTACTAGGTTTTTCATATTTTGTGTCTTCTAGATACTGATGTCAAAATTGCAGGTTCATTGGATTTGTATGTACAAACAAGACACAGGACTCCGAAGAACTATAGCATTTGATCTTTGAAAACCAAGAGTCTATGCATGCATGCTCCTATGAAAACCCCAAACTGCAAAAATTGTTTGTAGTGGGCCAGAGAGGCATTTGCCAGATTACGTGCAAGTACATACATGTGTGTTTCATTGTTTGATTGCCGTAGGAGACTGGTGTTTAAGTTGGCAGATATACTTATTAAAAGCAAAGCTCTTTGGCTGGCATGATTACAGAATGCCAGAAGGAGAAAGAGACCAAATGCTGAGAGAGAAAGAGCGTGCAATATGCAGAAAGCATGGGGAAGCTATAAAGCCAGCAGGAAAAAGTAGACTTAACTGTGGTTCCAGTTTGTTCTATTGGGCTCAAGTTGATAGCAATGCAGAAGTAAAAGCATGATGTTCTCTCACTTTGATATTAATTTAATGTTTTGGAAAATACAGAGTTTTCTATCATATTAAGTATGATTTCATCACCTGTTTCCAGCCTGTCAGAAATCTTTTATCCATGCTTATTTTTCTGACTCAAATGGAAAAAAAAAAAATCTTGATTAGGTTGATGCAAGACTGCAGTATCGACTTCCACTATATGTTAAATTTCTGCATGTAATTTGGTGATACGTAATTTGTAGCTATTTTGAGTAAAGGAAAACCAAGCCAAACCAAACACAAATCCAGTTTTTATACTTAGTAGTTTAGAACAAAACTGCCCTGGAAGGTTTTGGAAGCAGCAGCCGAACAAGTTGAGTATGTGTGTCTAGAGAAGTCTACACCTGTGGCCTCACACTTTCTCACTCAAGTTGGGTCCCTTTGCAACCTCAGGCAGCACAGATTAGAATATTCACTTGATCCTTTGCATTATTTATTCCTAGTTGAATGCCATTAGAATAACCAGGTGCCTTGCTCTATCGCCTCAGACTTCTTGGTTTCAGAGCAAGGTTTGAAATGTGGGAAGCTGGCTGGTGAAAAGTGACTGGTGTAGTGAAACACAAGAAAAAGAGAAGCAGAAGGGCTGACTCCCCTGAGAGATCAATAAATATGCTATTAAAAAAAAAAAACAAACCAAACCAAAACAAAAAAAACCCAAAACCAAACAGCATTTCCCTTAAAACAAGACTTAGATTTAGATGGTTGATCTTACTGATCTCGCTAAAAGAGGTGATTAGTGGCACATTTACTGTGAAATATTAGAAACTTGTGGGAGGTGGCAGGCTCCAGTTTAGTGATTCTGAGTCCTTCAAGAATAGGGTACCTGGTGGTGGCGTAGCAGAGCTTACATGAGTTACACCTGCTGTCTGCTGCATCTGCCATTTTTGAGGAGCTTTATCTTCTAAAAGCCTTGGTAAAGTTCTCTGAAGCTGCTGCAGCTGAGCTAATGAAGATACATTTTTTTTTCCAGCTTCGTGCACAAGTTTGGGAGGGTAAAATTAGGAGAGAGAGGTAGAAAGATGCTTGTTCTGATGTAGAAGGCAGTTCATGTGAACTCCACTTAAAAATGGAGTTATAAGCCTGTTAGAAAAATCAGGTCAGTTTAAAATTAATGCATTCCTCTTCCTTCTGTTCTCGAGAGGGAACTGTTTTTCTGGAAAGATTCTCCATCTGGTAGTCAAGTAAGACATCCTTTCCCTCCTGGGCACGGCCCACATTTAAATAAAAAAATAATTCTGTGAATTCCTTTAAAAGGTAAAATGAAAAGAGAAAGAGGTGTTCCCTTCTGGTAGGGTCAAAGAAAGGTAACTCTGGTTCTTTCTTTTGGCAAGATGACCAGGGGATTCCTCTGCAGCACAATAACAAAACCAGACATGTAATACTTCCTTTCCCACCTCCCCAGTAGCACAGCAGGAAAACAACCAGGATATACCTGGTCTTTTGGCAGATTAGCAGCCAATTCCCAGTCCTTGCTGGCCAGTGTGGAAGAAGTCTTATTCCTTCCAGCCTTCAGCCTCACAAACCTCCACTCATTTCTTAGTGAGTCATAGCTGAAGGACTTTTTCACATGTTTGTTCACATCTTGTGCAAGTCAGGGATGTATTTTTACTCCTTTATTGCATCCTATAATCAACATTCTGAACCAGCTGAGTGATTGCAGCTTTAAGCTCTGTTTGTATGTATGTGGAAATAGAGATAGATGTGCAGATGTAGATGGGTTAGTAGACTAGCTAACTTTCTTGGCAGGAGCAGGATGGTGGAAAAACTGCTTTGGGTTTTTTGTGTGTGTGAACTGTAGAAGCTCTGTACGCTTGCAGCACTTAAATATTCAACAGAGTGGTATTTCTTGGCATCCTCATTTATACACTCAGTACTCTGAGTTCGGAGGCACTCAAGGTGAGCGTTGATCCTGCTCCCCATGAATTTTCTACAGGGAAGTCAGAGAATGTCCACAGCCCATTCACCTGTGCTGAAACAGGTCAGTAGAGGGCAACTGCCTGATGGCAGAGGCAAGGAAAGGAAGCAGCAGGCCAGAATGCTTCTTGCTCGCCTCTTGAGTCTTTGTAGAGGACTTAAAAAGAGCTTCTGCCTCCCCAGCTTCTTCCCTAGAAGAGCAGCTTTCATTTGATCCACCTGAGTTAAAAATCACAGGAAACATTTTATCTGTTCTTAGCCAGACATGTATGTTTGTTTTAGTTTCCACAGCGCCTCTGCAGTTTAGGCTTTCCACTTACAAAATCTTTTTTGCAGTTATTTCAGCTTCTTCTGCTCAGCCTCCCTCCTTCACAACAGCTGCTTGTTTTCACCAGGGACACATTTTTCTTTGTTTTAGACCCTAAGAAACTCCTTAATATTGTAGGGTTGCATGGAGGTTGCAAAAGGATTTCTCAAGAGTTGAAGTGCTTAGAATTATGCTTGGGTTTTCTTAAAGAGAGGCTCTGTCTCTTGCTTTTAGTCTCTTTTCAAATGAATCCTCCCAATGCAGACTGAAATCCTGTTCCATACGTCCTTACCCTGACTTCAGCTAATCTTTGGCTTGCAGGCGGTGATGTAAAAACAGCCAGTTTTTCATGCTAGTTTTTCATTAGCACCATTGTTGTTATTATTTCCAGCTCTAACTATTCTATGATTCTTTTTTTTTACACTTCCTATAAACAGATCTTGCACTACATAAACTTCTGCAATGGAGTGTGGTAGACAGTATACAAATGAAGGTCTTTGTCCAGTTGCAGTTAGCCAGCCAGTTGAGACCATGACTGCTTAAGTCCATGAAATTTGTTCACCAATTTAACTGCTAAGGTATAACTTAAAATTACTTCAACAGTGGAGTGTGAACAAACAGTGGTTTATGGAAGAGAGGTCTTTAAGTTCATGCATTAAGTACGTATGCTTCATATTCTGTACGTACTGTTTGTGTAGTATCTTGATCGTGTGAAATATATTGGAATGAGAAATCAACACTGACATAGCTATGCAGAGAAATCTTGACAGATACATGATATGGGTCGAAAAATCTTGTTACGTGCAGACCAAGAGTTTTTGCCTGTATCTGAAATTAAAGATGATGGGTTTTGTTTGCATTTTTTTTTTCCTGGTGACTGCTATGCACTCATTATTTTTAACTTTCTGTGTACTTATAAATGTTTCCCATAATCCGCAAAAGATGAAGGAGCTGTTTTGTCTTTTATCTGTCAGCAGCTTCTGCCAGTACTTTTATGTAAATCTTCAAGATCTAAACAACTTGACTTCTCAAGCACAGTAATACACACTATCTTTTTCTTGTAGTAGTGAAGAGCTTATTATTTTCCTCTAGGTTGCTTGCGTGTGGATAGTTTGAGGGAGATTTGTTGGTGCTTTTTCCCCCGTTAGTTTCTCCACAGCAAAAAGGTAGCAAAACAAAGTACTATTTCAGAGCTAAACATTATACTGTCCTGAATTTTTGTCTTCCAATTATTGAATAGAAATAGCATATTTTAAAATATGCTTCTCAAGCAAAGGTGTTATCACAAACTAGTGATGGCTTTGCATAAGAAACAACTTCATGGTACCAAAAAAGGAAACAGCAGTAAGGAACTGAGATCCTTTACGGGCAGGACAGGTCATTCTGGACAGAGTGCCAGTATCCCCCATATCTCACAGCGAACGCCCATCCAGCCATCCTGTCTCAGTTACAAAGAGCAGGTGCTGCTACAGCATCATTACTAACCATCACCATGGTTATATGTAAAGGGAATTGAGGTTGGTTAGTACTGAACTATTCAGAAGAAGATGCATGTCGCTGCTTTTTAGGTAAAATGATTCCAGCACAGGAATTCGCTCTATCTAAGACATTTTACCTAGTTATTCAAATCATCTTACCATGACTCTTCACTGGCTGGCCAGAATCAAAATTTTCAAGTGCCCTTTGAGATGGACCTCAGCATTCCTTCCCTTAAAAGACAGGCAGCTCTCTCTCTCTTAAGTGACTAAGGTTTCTAGGAACAACCAAGCACTTACTTCCTTTCCCACTGTTCTGGTTTTGTTTGGTGAGGGGGGGCCTAAGGTGGCAGCTTCTGTAGGAAACTGCTAGAAGTCGCTCCCGTTTGTTCAGTAGACTCGACCGGGCCTAGGGTGGACCCACTGCTGGCCAAGGCCGAGCCGATTGGGAGCAGAATGTCCCGTGATAATGCCTCTGCGATAACGTTTTTAAGAAGGGGAAAAACAGAAAATAAAGGAGGAAAAGATGTGAAGCAGCTGAGTGGGGGCAGGGAGGGGGACAGGCGAGCCTTGTGGGCCTTGCAGGCCTCACCCTCTGGCCTCCTGCCGGGCAGCCGACTGGGCCCAACTTGGCCTGGTCCAGCTGCAAGAAGTGGAGAGGAGATGAGAAGAGAATAAGATGTAAAAAGGATCCTGAGAGGCGTCTGCCAGCCTGTTGTGAGGAATGGCTGCAGACACCAAGGTCAGTGAAGGAGGGGGAGGAGTAATGCGGTTCCTGGCCAAGATTCCCCTGCAGCCTGTGGTGACGACCATGGTGGAGCAGGTTGTCCCCCTGCAGCCCATGGAGGTCCACGGAGGAGCAGAGATCCACCTGCAGCCCGTGGAGGAGCCCACGCCGGAGCAGGTGGAGGCCTGAAGGAGGCTGTGGCCCATGGAGGGCCCGCTGGGGCAGCTGTTCTGGAGGGACTGCACCCCGTGGAAGAGATGACCCACGCCGGAGCAGTTT
>WHYT01017847.1:0-40622 GCA_009806455.1 Tetrax tetrax
GCCTCCGGGCTCGGCACCGGAGGGAGAGGGCGAGGGAGCGGCAGCGGGAGCGGAGCGGAGCGGCGCGGCCGCACTGCGCACGCGTCCCCCGGCCCCTGCGATTGACTTCCGAACGCCATGGCAGCGCCCGCGCTTCCCCGCGGCAGCGCGCTCACACGCACCCGCACCGGTACCGGTACCGGCACCGGCATCGGCACCGGCACCGGCACCGGTACCAGCATCGACATCGACATCGGCACCGGTACCCTGCACCGGCACCCTGCACCCAGTACTGGTGCCCAGTACCAGCACCCCAGTACCCAATATTGGCACCCTGTACCAGCACCCTGTATCCAGTACTGGCGCCCAGTACCACGATCAGGCACCAGCACCATGCATCCAGTACTGGCACCCTGCACCAGCACCCAGTAGCCAAGAGAATCACAGAATCACGGAATGGTTTGGGTGGGGAGGGAGCGTTAAAGCCCACCCAGTCCAACCCCCCTGCCAGGAGCAGGGACATCTCCAACCAGATCAGGTTGCTCAGAGCCCCGGCCAACCTGGCTTGGAATGTTTTCAGGGATGGGGCATCCACCACCTCTCTGGGCACCCTGGGACAGTGCTCCACCACCCTCAGCGTAAAAAAAAAATTCTTCCAGCTGGTCTGCATCTCCTATCTTTCAGTTTAAAACCATCACCCCTCGTCCTATCTCAACAGGCCCTGCTAAAAAGTTTCTCCCCATCTTTCTTATCAGCCCCCTTTAGGTACTGAAAGACCAATGCTGGCACCCTGCACCAGCAGTGGAGGCCCCCTCTGTCCCCACAGGGTCCTGGCCTATTCCGGAGTGTGGGGCAGAGTTGCCTGCGGAGCTGCTCCCAGGACTTCCCGGCCAAGAGGTCCTGCCAAGGAGCGGCTTTCCCTGAATCAGTGGTTTCTTTTCTTTTTTTTTTTTTATTTTATCTCAAAAAGGGGGATTATGCGTCGCTAAAAATAAAGGGTGATAAAACTTTGGGAGAGAAAGGAGGCATAAAAATTACATGATCTTGCCAGCCAGGGAAATTATCCCACTTTATTATTTAAAACCTCATTAAAAACCATTTCCCTGGGAGAGACAATGATCAAACCACCGTCTATTTCAATCCTCGAGACGTGTGCTCTGCTACGTGGGGAACGTGTTTAAAATAGGCAGTCCCCACATCTGACTGCTCAGCTGAACACGCCAACCCCGACCCCCGCCCGTGCGAGCAGCCCCTCGGAGCCGAGCCCTCTGCCCCTACGCAGGCACGCCGCTTCAACCTGTTCCGTCCAATTTTCTTTTTTTTACCCATCCAGCTCACTCCAGTGGGAGCGGCGAAGTGGTTGCCCAGGGAGGATCTGCACAAGAACCTCTGCAGATGAAGCAGGGTCCTTCTTCCCATTGTGATTTTCCCAGATCTTCAGAGCAGCTCCAGCGCGGAGCCGCGGCTGCCAGGCTGCTCCCTCCCGCCGTGCGACCAGGCCGCCAGCCCCCGGATTTGCCTTAGCGGTTCAGTTCACTGGAAGCTCACAAATGCTTGGAAAGGCTCCCAACATCTTCAGGAACTGCTTTGTAGTGCGTGTTTGGGATTTTTAGAAATCCCCAGGCACATCTGGGCTTGTGATTCCTTGTGATTCCCCAGCCAGTCGGACAGTGAAAAGATGGGATTTGTAGAAATCCCCAGGAACTTTTGGGCTTGTGATGCTTTGTGATTCTCTACTCAGTCAGACGTGAAAAGACCAGGTGTGTTTGGTTCAAAAGAAGTCACCTTTTTAAAAGGAAAATGTGGATTGGGAGGAAATGCTTGGGGCTCCCAAATCACCTGTGAAGTAGTGCTGTCAATGAATAGCCAAACTCACAGCAGTTTGTGCTGAGTGGCCACAGCTGGGCCCAGACACCTCCTTTTTAAAGACACACCCTGGGGAGGGAAACACATCTTTTCCAGCAGATGCTGCGATAAATCGCCAGGAGCCCTGCTGCGATCCGGCTTTGGAAGCTGCTTTCCCCGAGTCCTGCCCGGGCTGGGAGGCAGGGATGGGATGGGAGCAGGAGCCCCTGGCATCCCCCAGGCTCTCTCCCACCCAAACCCTTCCCAGCTTTTTCCCCCAGCCCGGCTGCAGTAGCGGGGCCGGCCCGCAGGTGCCGCCCGACTCCGCCGGCAGCGCGGCCGGTAGCGGCTCGGCGGGGCCCCGCGGCTCGGCCCCCGGCGCGGGGGCGGCGGAGAGCGGGGACTTCACGCGTGTCACAGAGCGGCTGCGGGCCGGGAAAGCCCGGGCAGCCGGGGCATCGTCCCGTTCCGTGCTGCTGCCGGGGCCTTCCGTGGGCACTTTCTCTGTTTTTCTGCTGGTGTTGCCATAAGACAGTGCTGGGTGAGCAGAGGTGACCTCTGCCTGGAGACCACGACCACAGAGGAACTGTGAGTACAGCACGAAGCAAGCACCTGCAAAGCTTGTTTTCCTCCTCAGGAAGAACTCCAGGCAGGATGCTAGGGAGCTGGAAGCTTCTTTTGATGAATATCTGAGAGGAGTCAGCCTGTGTCAGGACTGAGATAGCTCCCGATGGATCTGCAAAGCACCATTTGATGGAGAAATTCTGTCAACGGTTGCTCAATACCCATCTCCAAAGCGCTCAGCTATATCAGCCTCGCTGGTGCGGTAGAGTGGGCTGATCCCTCCCAGGGTGCTTCCAGCTTGTGAGCTCCTGGAGAGGTTGGCAGGTAATGAAATTGGATGGATGAAGGCTGCTGAGGTGTTTTGCTTTAGAAAAGCCTCTTTGTCCCAGCAGCTACCTAGGCCTTTTAAAGCTTTCCACATAGCAGGGGGAATTTGGCTGGTGCGACCAAAAAAGGCGCACCTGGGACTGGAGCTCTGAGGAAGCAACAGTCCATGGGCTACTGCAGCCCCAGTGGGAGTTACAGGAGAAGCCACTCAGCTGTTACCCCGCAAGAAACGCTTGTCAGAGCTGAGATTGTAAAGATCATGCTCATCCTGTCCCTCTCCTGTCTGCTGAGGGTGGCCCAAGGAGACAGCGAGGTGAGGCTCAGAGCTGGCACATGTGGGTGCAGGACCAGCCCTGCTCCGGGGTGTAAATCCTCCCCGTGTGTCTCAGTGGCAGAGCTGTCTGTGCAGAATACCTGGCTGGAGCTGTACAGTCCCATCACCTCTGATTTATTCCCTTTTGAGAAACAACCTGGGCATCCTTTATAGCCTTTCTGCTCTCTTAAGGCCCCAGAGCTTCCCAGGGGATGTCAGAGCCATGTTTCCCACCCTGATCTCTACCTTGGCTATCAGCTGTGCTACAGACCTGCATATCGCCGTGCCTCCCTGTGACTGCTCACGTGCTGACTCGAGAGTCGTTCTCGTTGGGGTCACATTTTTTCCACAAGAGCCTGAAGCATAAAGATCGTCCCTCCTGCGCTCCAGCTTGAAGATAAAGCAACAACTTGAAGTTCTGGAGTGTGGCTCTCTGCAGGTTGTAGAGCAAAGTTTAAAGGGGGCTTTTGCACTACCTGGAGCAGCACAACTATAAATTCACTCACTTTTAGGGGAAAAGGGTTGATTATTTGATTTCCTAATGTAACAGAGCTTATGCAATCACATCGTATATCAGTGCACTCATATTCTTCCAAATGCCTCTCTTTAAAAACTTTTTAACCCTTTGGCCAGTTTTATCCCAAACTGACAGAGCTCAGTTGCTGTGTTTACAAACAGCTGGGTAAAGAATGACCCTGCCAGGGCTGAAACTGTGAGAAAGCACAACACATGCTGTCAGACCTTGTTAGACACTAGAGAATCCGCACAGATCTGACATTTGATTGATGCCCAAACTGTGGGAAAAGCTTCAGTCAGAGTTTGTGCCCTCTCAGGCACCCAGGTCCGTCCTCCAAGAGATGCCAGCCTGTTGAAAGCCAGACTCTGCAAATTCTGCAGCGCACAGAGCTGCTTGTTTGCTTTTTAGTGCCAAGCTGGGGGGGGACGGGCAGGGAGAAGGAGCTTAGCGGAAGCCTGAGCCAAAAGGGCTAGTGCTGGCACTCAGGGATGGGACTAAGAGCAGCAGCCCCAAAGCCTGCCTTTGGTATTGCAGAGCTGTCCTCCTTGAAGGAACCACTGCAAATTATCAGCTCTGCAGCCAGCGGTACGAGCTGTTGGGGTCCTTGGGTGCACTAATCCATATTACCGCTGCAGTTTTCACCTGAGCCTCTCAGTGATCTCAGAGTTTCTCTCGAACTCTCATCACTGTTTGGGAGATGGCTGAACAGTTGTAATGAACTATGTCAGAAAGAAGTTGAAAGTGGTGACAATAAGGACAAAACTGAGGTGGCTGGAGTCTTCCATTTACTCTTTTGGCTGAAATCAAGGCAGGCAGAGGAGATCTGGACAGCTGTGACCTTTCCTTGACCATGGATGGACAGTAGAAGAAGTTGGACCAAGTCCAGTCTGTTCCAACCTATGTCTGCTGTGATAATTCAAAGCATCTCTGACTTTTTAAAATGTAGGAGATGAAAGACGCTCTGGAGACTTCCCGTCTGTAAGAATTAGCACAGTTGGGTCTGGTCTCTGTACAAAGTCCATGGGCAGGTGGAACAGCTCCTGCTGGTATGCTGGAGAACGAGTGGAAGGTCTCTGCTCTTTGGCTGCAGGGGGAAGGTGATGTAGATGATTAGAGATGGGAAGAGTGTATCTGAGGGGAAAGTTTGGGAAGTGAAGGTCAAGTGTCTATAATGAAAAGAAAATACTTTGCACAAGAGGGGAAGGTAAAGACATTCTTGGTTGCATAATCTAGCTGAGAACTAGATTCTCTGATTTTTATTCTACTTGCATGAAAAGCATCTCTCCACCACTTCCTCATCTCTAAATTGTTTGGTAGAGACAGTGCATTAGAAATCTGCTCTGTTGAATAGCAAAGTAATGAATCTTTGTGCTTTCCATTTCCTGCATCTGAACTGGAAAGTGTTTTTCTCACACGATCTCAGTCTTGAGCAGTAATAACAAACCCACGAGTTCTGTTGCAGGTCTTTATTTGCAGGTTGGGTTCCTCTGCGGATGCATCTAAACACAAGTGTACATGACCTGCTGGCTACAAGACAGCAGAGAAAGAAAATGATGGTTATGACTGCGTGAGCAAATATAATTCTGATATTTCTCTTTTAACTCAGCAAGGTCCAGGACTCATTGTCAGGAAAAACTGCTCATGACTCAGGTTTCTCACTTATATGCTGAGCTGAGAACAACTTCTATATGCAGAACAATTTTTGTATGTGGTTTTTGGTTTAACACCGTACAATCTCTGTTTCTAATTGACCAGGTGACACCGAAATGGGTAAAGCTTTGATTATGGCCTGATTTATGTGTGTGCAATTCCAAAGCAAACACAATCAAGTTGCAGGAAAGTTCCTCAAAGTTTCAGGGTCTTCTAAGAAATATTTCACCTCTTTCATCTTCTAGTATTGCCTTTATGTGACTCCTCTGTAACACAAAAGTGATGTGAGATGATGCAGTAAAGGAGAGCAGGGTGCTGCGCGCTGAGGAAACGTCGGCTCAGATGCTGGTTCCCAAGTTCTATCTGTTGGTGGTAGATTCTCCTCAGTCCAGAGCAATAAGACAACAAGTAGGAATATAGATGTTTTCTCACTTTCCCCTCTTCTTACTGTAATGAAGGTGGCACAGAGGGAAGGTATTATTTGACATCCCTGCACACTTAAGATTTTTTTTCATTATAGAAGTAAAAGGGCCAAAAATAAGAACCTCGGTCCAGTGTGGAGGCACTGTTTCTGAAGGGAAAGGGTTTATTTTTTCTCAGTCTTGAATAAATCTTGGCTTTCCCTGCTGTGAGGGCTGGAGGAGGTGGGGAGGGCTGGTGGGCTTGTGTGTGAGGATTCATTCCCTCCAGGTCACCAAACAACCATCGGACAGCACCAGAGTTCAGCTGCCCAAACCCACACTGAGTTGGGACCAGAGGCCCCATACGAAATGCCCGCAGCCCAGGGTGTCATGGGGAGGCATTGCTGCCTCGCTGCTTGTGGCAAACCCTCCATCTGCTTGTCCAGCTGGAAATGGGTGTTAGGAGAGGTCTGGGCCTGACTGGTCTGAGCCCTGTTGGAGCAGCAATCTTCTCACTTTGTTTTCCAAGACCTGTGCTGGGGACAGACTTAAAAGTATCCCTAGAACAAATCGACTGAGGCATTCTCTTTCTGACACACTCCCGGATAAGATGAAGGGAGTTGTTTGCTACTTCCCCTGCCCCTTTTCTTGGTGACACAGATAGAGGCCATGCAGCTCTTCCTCTGTTTTGGCAAAGGGAGGGGCAGTTTCCTGTTTTTACACAGAAATTAGATCGATCCAGGATGCCTTTGTGCTGCTGCTGGTCCTGATGCGTGCAAGGGGCTAACAGTGTACATGGGCTCTGCGGCTTTTACTGCAGCTTCCCCACTCGCTGCTGGCACTGAGCCTTTGATCCTCCCTGCACTGCACCATGGCTTGAGCCTCGGGGTTGAGATGTATGGAGGGCCACCCCTCCGACCGGTGCAGGAGACTGCCAAGCACCACTGAAAAGCCTTTCCTGCAAAAACAGGCTTTGCTTTTCCAGTGGCCCATTCCAGGGTGTTTGCAGATTCCCGGCACAGTAGTGCAGCTCCATCCTGCTTCAGCCATGGGAGTGCCTATCCAAGGCCGGGGCTGTATCTGGCGTTAACATCCCAGGAATCTGCTCCAGGCAGGCAGGAATAAAGTGGAGAGACATGTTTACAACTGCTGGGGGGAGTGGGTGGGGAGCACAGGCAGGGGAGCGGACACAGCGCGGCGTAACAGTCTCACGGTCTAGCTGTCACTGGCAAGGAATTGGTCTGGAATCAGGAGAACAGAGAGCAAGCAGCAAATTGGCTTTGCTCAGTGCTTTGGCCACAATTAACAAGGAAGGAACTGGGCAAAGGTAACTTATAATTAAGTTGGCTGATAGCAGAGTTCTGTCCAGAGCAGGAATGTGTTGTATGCCGTCACACTATAATTAGCAACGTTTTGTTATAGTGGCTTTCCTTTCCTTGAAGGATCCCAAAAAACTTCACAAAATGCACTCGGTTAAAGTTGCCAGCTCCCCTCAGGGAGAGAGGCGCCACGTCTGCAATGCCCTGATCCTGCGCGGTGGAACGGCCCGGGGCTGACAGAGGGAGTAGGATGAGGCTTTTCTTCCAAAGACACCCAGCTGGGAGAGGCAGGGTCCCTGTGCCCGGGGTGCCTTGTGAAATGGGTGATTTTGCCTGTGAGAAAGCTGGAGCAGGGAGAGGTGAAGTGGCTTTCTAAGGTCACCAAGTGACTCATGGGTAGAGCTAGGAATAGAAGGCAGCAGCCAGGCTCCCAGCTGCTGTACCTATGGTTATTTCTATTTATGCTCTTCACTTCTCTTGCCCATGGTTTACTGAGTGCATTCCAAGAGAAACTTGCCTGCCAAACTTCCTCCCCTTTAAAACCAGAAATGGACAGATAAGATAGTAGAAGAAATCAGTTTAACTGCTGGTATGTGCACAAACATACCTGAATGTTGTCCAAGTTATCAGCCAGGTTTTTTTTAAATGCTCTTTTGGAGCAGGAGAAATGCCTCCAGTCTCAAAGTGCCTATGGCAGTTTGCTGGCAGGATATCAGATGATTTATTTCCTTCGCCTGTGGTCAAAAGGAGAAAAAATTTTAAAAGCAAAACATAAAGAAGGCAATCATGTTAGACTTAGCGAAACCCAGTCAAGTGACTGCAATATAAATCCCATGGAGGCAATGGGAGCATTGGGGCTCTGGGAACTAGAATTTTAGACTGTAAATGAAAATAAAATGGAAACCCCAAATAAATGCTGCATTTTCCCCCAATAAATTTTCCCAGAATGCTTTATCAACCTCTCA
Source organism: Tetrax tetrax (assembly GCA_009806455.1). Taxonomy (NCBI): domain Eukaryota; kingdom Metazoa; phylum Chordata; class Aves; order Otidiformes; family Otididae; genus Tetrax; species Tetrax tetrax. Next base: position 7,881 of record WHYT01017847.1, read on the forward strand.
GTGAAGGCCTTGAGACTTTCTTCCATCAGCTTGAGTTGTAAATCAGATTGGGCCCAGAGCCAGAGCATCCAAAAATCCCTAAGCAAGAGGGTAACATTTTGGCTCCTCCTTATCTCGGGGTAAGCAGAGTTAGACTGCTGCGTCAACTGCTGTTCAAAGGCAGCATCAAAAGGTTAACTCAGGTAGCAGAACTGACGTGAAGTCAGCCTGTTCTATCAAATGGAAATATGGTACGGGCGTGAGCGACCAGAAATGCTATGCTGGATCTGCCAGTCTGCTATCCGAAAGCAGGCACTGGGGATGGAGACAGGCCTGCCTGCTTTGTGACATCAGCTGTCTAAATTCACCCAAACTGCCCTTTTTCACGGATCAGCAGACGGGCTGCCCTTGTACCCTTGCATTCCAGCACAGCATCCCACCACTTCTTTATACTTCTTGGCTCTCTCTGGTCTCTCCTTTCTCCTCTGCTTTCTTCTTTTTGCATTTTGCGCTTTATTTTTGCATTTGCAATGCTTTTATTGCAGTCTTGCATTATGGTTCTCTTCCTTCCCTGACTTGAGGGATGCTCTGCTGCATTAGGCACGGGTGCCCCTGAAGAGCAGAGAGGTGCCTGGGTCACTGGGCTGCTGCCTGCGCCTCAGGATGCGGCTGTGAGCTTTCCTCTCAGAGACCTGTGCCGTGAACACAGGGAGCTGCCGGATCTCTGACCAGGAGGGACTGAGCATTGCGTGGTTCTCTGTGTTTCTTCTGTTCTCTCCTTTGCTGGATTCTTCCCCGCCTCCTCCGGGATCTTTGCAGAGGGATCAGACTGGAATAACGTTAGTTTGCTCCCCAGAGATCTCGTATGCACAGGCTATCCATGTCTATGAGGCAACTTTTCGCGGAGTGTTCCAGGCACGAAAGCTGACCTCTCTGCCTTGCCCTCGCGGTGATTCCCGGGTGTTGGAGTTGATGAGTAGCGTACAACCAAGCTCTCCCTCCTCCTGCTAGTCCTGACTCAGCACACTGGAGTGCCAGGTCCTTTCACGGAAATTAACGTTTACTTTAAGAACAAAGATAAACAAAAACAAATAAATCTCCTAACAAAATAAGATCAATAAAAACACAGCCAAGTGCTTTGTTTTGCTTAGAAGATGCATCTTTGTGCATATCCACTTGTGTGTTGCCAAGTTCTGGAAATCAGCAAAGGCTGACATTATTTACAGCAAATTAAAGACCCTCTGGAGACACGGTGTCTTGCTTTCCAGTGTAGCCTCAGGCTGGGGGAGGGAGGCCGTTGGACAGTAGCATAGAAGAAACCCTGTTCCAGTGTTGCTAACTATAGCATTAATTTCAGAGTCATAAATAACTTCAGTACCATGGTTACAGCACTAGCCAAGTATGATATCATTTAGTTTGGGATTAGGGAAAAATACCTTCCTTGAGGCTACGGGCTCTAAAATAAGCAACTTTTCCAGAATGAGTTTTCTCCCAAAAAATATACAGAGAAACTCCAGCCTGTAGCTGTAAATTAGAAGGATTACTGTGGTAAAACTGACTGGATGAGAAGTGTCAGCAGGTAAAACAGCTCAGAGGGTGGATTTTTCTACATTGCTCAGTGAATACAGCCTGGCACTCTGTCAGTTTTCTTAGAAAACAGCACCTTCCATGAACGAGGGCAAGCATGGCCTTTTCCAAGCCGAGTTCTGTATCGTGGAGACATGCAGAAGCTTAGGTCCCTTCAGAAATCAGTCACCACCATTAGAAAGATGGATTGAGGGATTGGCGCTGACAGTTCCCATGGGTGCACGGGCAACATTACAGTAACTGCGCAAGCGAATGGCAGCTCGCGTGCATCCATCGGTGCAGTGGAACAAACAGCTGTGGTGTTTGTATTGCAGAATTTACACACAATTACATGCGTGTACAGTTCTGCAGGACCTTGGGAGCAGCAGTGAAAGGCTGTTCTAAGAGAGATCCTGAATACGTGTTACATAGAGTGCAGCGCTGTGATGGACTACAAGAACCTCAAATGGGACAAGGGGCTCATGTGAGCAAGCATAACAAGATAAAATTTTATGGAGAAATAAACACTTTTAACACTGCAGAAATGGTCATAGGTTGATGACAGAGGAAATCTGGCTGTAGGGCTCCTGGATACAAAATGCTAGACCACACAACCCAAAACACTGATCCCATTCAAAACTGTTCGGAAAGTTATGACATTACCTCTGTATTGGTAGGCTTCATGCCAGATTAGATATTGCCTTTCTTCCTGCTGCCAGCATAAAGCCAGCACAAATGCCGTATTATGTACTCTGGCTAATTCAACAGAAATGTGATTGTGTGCCCAGGCATGATCTGGATTGAATTTGTCCTGCTAAATGACCCAGTAGTGCTCAAACCTGTACAAAGAACCATAGAATTGTGGTCCAAACTTCCATTTCAAATTTCACGCCTTCTCTAATGGAAGGCAAGAGAATTTTGCCACATGCCAATGTCTATGGTAATTGTTGAAATGCTTTATCTCAGTTTAATGCCCTTTCACAGCATAGATCAGAGGGAATTTTTCATTTTTTACCCATGAAAAGCAGTGGAGAACCTTGAATGCATGGAGAAAAAAGAAATGTACTTTTTATTTCTACTCTTCTTGGTTTTAATCATTCAGAGAACATCTGAAGAGTGACATTTTGGGACAGGCTGAACTAGTCTGATTGATACACTGCGCTCATTAGCCCTGCCTCTCACTGCTACACCCCGATCCCTACCGAGAGATCCTCGGTGGTTAACTCACCCCAGCTCCCGACAGCGCAGTCTCGGGTTTCAAGGTGATTGTGGGCTCCTGCAGCTCTGAGCAGCCTGAAGACCCCAGCCTCTTCCTTTTGCTCTTTGTCTATGTGCTAGGCTTGGCTTCTTTGAAGTCACTGTTATCCATCATGAAGATGTGGGAGGCCAGCATGCTTTTTCTTTTCTCAGCAGTGGACTCAGCGAACACCAGACACCGTGCCCTCTCTTGGGCTGTGTTAAATGGAGGGATGCTTGTGGTTTGGGAATAGTCCTCTGCATGTGTGAATCTCTCTGTCGCAAAGTCATCTTTATTTCAGCTGTGAATTGCAAAGCAACCTAAAGGGGAAAAAAGAAGATGACAGGAGAATTGTATTTGTGTATGAGGACAGAGGTTTCTTTAGTTACCTGGTATATATAACATGAAAAAATATAAAGACCATCTGGCCAAGGGATTGGCTAGAAGAGCTCTCACCGACATTAGTAGTAATTTATGGTACCAGTAGTTTCTTTAGCATGGACAGTGAGTAAATTATTGCCTTCAGGCTCAGAAGACCTGCACCTTGCTTGTGGCTTTGATGCTGACCTGTCCTTCAACTCTAGGAAACTCAAATTTTTGTCATATCTTTGCCTGTTTTCTCCATCTTGATTGCAGGTCATCTGTTCACTGTCTAATAACACAGGGCCCTGACCTGGGGTGGGATTTCTGCCACTGCATAGGGCATCACTCTTACAATGAGCCAGTCTTATTTATCAGGATTATTCAGAGCTTCACTGTTCTGTTCAAACCCTCTACTGTCAGGGAAAAAAAAGCCAGGTCTGGTCCACCCGAGAGCTTTTGCAGGTACATCAGCTGCAATATGCCAAACAGCCTAGTGTGTATTTGGGACGGTGCCTGGACAGTCCACGGAGCGCTCTCTCCTGTAAGGAGAAACCGTCTGCCAGAGCTGTGCGTGCATCTCTACTTGGAATCTCCTGGAAGCTGTTCTCAAGTGTAGTTTAGAAAGACACAGACAATTACATATCACTGCTGTTGTACTAAGACTGCCAACTGTGGGGTCAGGTTGTCCCCTTTGTTTTCCAGTAATTACTATTTTTAGTTCAGTTTTCATTTGAGTGTAACGTTTCCAGATGAGCCCAAAGGTCCTCAGGCTGTGCGCTGTACAGCTTCACAGAAGACAGATGGGGCATTACAGACACAGTGTACTTAGTCCCTGCCACTTCATGAGATTCAAAGTCCAATTCAGTTGATGAAAGAAAATTTTTTTCGTGTTCTGAGAAAAGCCAGCTCTGGATGGAAGCAGAGTACCTGCAGCAGAAACACAACTTAACGGGGAGCAGTTTCACCTGCACAGTAAAACAGGAGGATGGTAAATGGTCAGGGATCACAGGGAAAGTCTGCCATGGCTTGTGTTTGGTTTCAGTAGCTTGGGCTATGTCAGCTTGTCAAGTGCATCTTGAGAGATTCATGGCCCTCAATTCCAAGGCAGCCTGTGACCTAAAACAAACCGAAATCTAGGGAAGGAACTAGGCGGCCAGGCACTGTCCAGAGCAAGCCAGCGCAGCTGCGCTGAGGAGCTGGAGCAGCCCCAGTTCACATCGGCGGGGAAGCCAGGCCAGGCAGCGTTCCTGGAACTGCGGTTCAATCTCAGTCCAAACGCCGAGGTCATCAGTGGCCGTCCCAGCTGCAGCATGAGCCGAGGGCATGAGTCAAAGCCACAAAAGGCTGCCATGAACTGGCCAAGTATAAAAAGCACAAAGATACTAGATACTGCCTTGCTGATCGCTTCTGGCTGAAAGTGATGGAGAAGGTACAAGCTGCTGGACATCGAAGACTCAGGCAATGAAGAAATCCCAATACATCTGCTGTTCAGAAAGCATCACATATATTCTAACTCTCCACACACATTAACCAACTGATCCTTGTAAGAGGCCTGGAAAGATCCCAAGTAGCACAAACCTCATTTTACTGCGGCCACAAAGAGTAACTAGCTGACTAAAGACTGCAAACTTCAGCATCCATATTAAAGTTGGAACCCCGAGAGGTCTTACACTCATCACTTGCTGCTGCTGATGTGTACCCGCAGCACGCAGAGCAGCTGGGGAGCGCTGGTTGAGAAACCGCAGCTCTCCAGTAAAGGCCTGCCACACAAACACAGGGGTCTCACATTTCGGATGTCATCATGACAGACAGGCAGGGTGAGGTCAAGAACTTGTGAAAACAGTCTGTGTAAAACAGAAACTACTGTTGAATTTAGCTTGTTGCTACCAAAACAGGTTCCTTGGAGTCATACCAGTATTCTAGAATAAAACCTGAAGTCTAGCTCCTGGTTTCAGTCCTCGCTGTAAAACAGAGCTGACTGCAGAGTAACACAGGGCAGCTAATGGCTGCAGGTGAAAATCATGCTAAAGGTGGATTAAACACAAATATTATTGGTGGGATGTGGCAAGGCGTCTGCTGGAGCTGGAAGACTCGTGGGGAATGAGTACAAACCTATGGGTGAACTCTGGGAGCCGAGATTGTTTTTCACTGTGAAGCCGTGTGAACCAAACCTGTCAAATTTCACACGAAGGACAGCCTGAGGCATACTCGTTTAGTTCTCAGAAACTGGAATTTGTGCATATGTGACAGCCTGTGGTAACCAGAAACTATTCTTATCACAGGAAATGCTGTCGGTCAGGAGCAACAAATGCGTTTGGTCCCCACAGCGCTGACAAGCCTCCGACTTTGTGTGTGCGACACAGATCCTCGGGTTTATTTCATTGACAATGTTCTTAATACCAAAAGAGATTGAGTAAAAGGGTTTTACTCTCAGCAGACAAGCCAACAAGACAAGGAGGGTAACATGTTAAGAGCAGAAGCATAGGGTGGAGTCTAAGCAGTCTGCCTTTGCCTCAGCTGGGTTCTCCTTAGATTGATTTGTACCCTGATGAACATGACTAGAGGAAGGTAAATTGATTTAATTTGCATATTAATACAAAAGAAGAAAGTTTGGGGTGTTTGGAGGGTTTATAGCACACAATAGAAGAGGTGGCAGTTTAAGTGAGACTAAAAGGATCTAATTGAGTGTAAAGGAGGTTAAACTTCTGCCAAAGCTCAGTTTCAGGAGCTGCTGGAAGATGCCAACTTTCCTCAATTTAGGATCCATCAAAGTGGTATTAGAGTTTGGCCTTAAGCACTGAGTAAGGAGCTTTACATGCCTGTGGGAGGGAGTGATATCCTAGTGATAGCAGGAATGCAAATTGCTCTGGATACGTTTGCTCCTCACAGTTCATTTTGGATGCGGATGGAAAGGAAATTAATTTCTTTTTGAAATGAAGCCCAACATGTTTGTAGTTATTAAGATCAGTAAGTGATTTAAGTGAAAAATTAGCTCTTGTGCATGCAATAAAAACTTTGCTGTGCTATATCTCAGGAAAAATATTTTGTAACAGAAATAGTGAATTTGGAGTTTCTATGTTAACAATAATGGTATAAAAAAAAAAAACCCTAACAATAAAACCAAACCAAAACAACAAAAAGCCAGGAAAGGGATTTTCACTGTACAGAAAAACACTTTAAATTTCACGGGAAGAAAAAAAAAAGAGAAAAAAAAGCACAAAGAAAAAAAGAAAACCTGTTAGAAAAATGCTTTAAAGAGGGGTTTTGTATGATTTAAAAGAAAAGCTGCTAAAGACAAAAAAAAAGGCTTTCTATAAATGAGGAATCCTTTCATCTGTACTGCTCTTACAAAACGATGCAGGAAATCACACAGGATGCTGCTGCCGAGAAGGAGGAAGTGGTTTTAAGGATGACCTTGGACTCTGCAAGTGGGATGTCAGACATATCTGAGCGTACGTCTTCCTACCGGTTTAACACGAACTGCTTCTGCTTCCTCTGCCGCTGCTGCCAGAGGAGCAGCGCACTCTATGAACAAGCTCTGCTGGAAGCCTCCGCGGCTCGGGACTGAACGCGGCCAAACCGTCTCGTACTCTCTTGCTTCAGGGTGGTGGTGTTACAAAACCTGTTCGGGAAGTGAAACTTTTGAAGTCTTAGTGAGCTGTCTGGTGAAGGCCCCACCTACTCCGAGTCCTGTTTGACTCACGACACATCATGTGGGAAGCCAGCAACGCACGAGAAGGCCTTATTATAAAAACAGGGCAAAGTACTTGACTTCTGCGGAACTCAGGGCTGCCTTTGCCGTTTTTAAGTGGTTACAGTAAACAAGATAATCCATGTTTATTGAGGTCCTTGGCGTGTTACTTTCCTTCTCACTCTTGATGTGGTGTAGAGGTTCAAAGGCACCAGCACAACACCTCTTTGCCCCAACAGAAGCGGCACGAGATGGTTTCTAAGAAGGCCGCGTGTGCACAGCCTTGCGTGATTGCTGTGATAGCGTGTGGGTCTACTGTAACTGCAAATGAAAACAGTTTCAGTTCTAGCTAGTCATTTGCTCCAGTTCTGAATATGCTTATAAAAACTGTGTACACAAAGAATGCATAGGGATGCACCTACAGAATTTGTGTACACATTTGTGTGTGTGTGTGTGTATCTATATTTGGCATACTTTCAGTGAAGGTGCCTGTGTATTTCTGCATGGAGCCTATGCCCATGCTTCTTTTACTGCATAGGAAATGTAGCTCAGATTATTTTCAGCTAATCTTTGTAGCTTTTAAGCAGTTAAGCTCAGGTCAGTAGGCACACAAAGCTGAAAAAACTTAAATCTATGTCAGTGCCCTTAAATAAATGCAAACTCTGGGTAAAATAGTTATTCATAAGGCTGGCTCATAAGTGGTTCATTACAACATTACGTGGGTAAGCCTGTAACAAAATGCAGGGTTTCACCTCCATGCTTTGTTACTCACAAACAGAAAATATGGAGACAGACTCCGCAGCACTTAATTTAATCAGAGCCAGTGCAGATCTAGCTGCCTGTTCCTGTGTCTTAACTCTCCAAACACAATAATGCATCAATGCTGTCCACTCCTGCTCCAAAACTGAAATATGTTTTCCTGCTATGTGTCGCCTAAGCATCAGAGACATGAGTGTCAGAGGGGAAAAACCCCCACTCACCTGTATGGCTCAAAAGGTCCCTTGCTTCACCGGCATCTGCCCTAACTGTCCTCATGCTCAAGAAATGTGCTGTGTGCCCTTGTCTTCCATGCAAAATGTGGCTTCATTTCCTGACTTCTGTAGTGAAGCAAGAAACAGCTTTTTCATCACTAAGAAAATACCATGGACAAGACGAATAGGAATAAATAGTCACCTTTTAAATTTGCTAATTATAAGATACATCTTAATTTCAAATATGCTGGAAAAAAACCCAAACCCTTGCCTAATAAACAAGGTCCACCTGCAGTTTGGCTTTTCAGTTTCAAGGTTTCTTTTTGCTGATGGAAGTGGCTTTCATGTGGCTTAAAGCTCTATAAATGGTTGTGCACTGAGGTTTAGCGCTTACCCAGTTTCTCAAGAGGAGGTCAGCCCCTGGTATATGTGTGGTCCAAGGTAAAATAACACTGGTTTTCATGATGGTAGAAATGAGACAAGTGAGGTCCTTGTTCTACACCACTCTAAAAGTTATCAAAGAGCCCTGGAGCAGGAATACCTGGGGCTAAGGTTAGTCCCACAAATGCCTCTTCTGAGCTAGATATGTTGCCTGGGCAGAAGAGTGGAGAGCAAGGATTGTTTCAGTGCTGTCTCTCACAGCTGGCTTTCCACCCTGGGGAAGTATCAGGGTGAATACTTCTTGGAGGGACCCATGGCCTCACAATCTGGCCCCTCACACCAGGCTTGATTTTCAGAAGAGCTCAGCTGCCATCTGCGTGCTTGCTTTAGTGGCCGTGCTTTGAAAACAGCTCAGCTCTTCAGAGATTGAACTGTCGAAAATCTGGTCAGTTGTGTAACAAAAGGAGCTGCCACACACTAATTCATAGTCATTTGATCTCTAAGAAAAGCCACTTAGCAGATCTGGACAAGGGCTGGAGCTGATAAGGAAAGAACTCATTAAATTGATAGAACTGGAGATCTCCTTTAGCCTTCTCCCGGCCTGTCATTTGCCACCTGTCACTCACTCTGTTGTTCCTGTAGCTCAGAATGGTAGGTTTTGGGAGCAGAGATTGTCTTCCTACATCCTCTGCTTAAGGTTCTTTTAACATTACATAATTACCAATAATACAAAGGGAATAGGGTATGAGAAGAGAGTTGCAGAAATCCAATTTTTGTGATGTTGCTCTTGACAGCAAAAAAGCCCCTTCTACCTCAAGAATCCTTTATAGCAAGTACATCTCCTAAATAAAACATTATAAGACTCCAAAAAAAAAAAAACAAACCCAAAAAAACCCAAACCCAACCAAACCCAGCAAAGCTCTCTAGAAAACCCCTGCAACTGACACATTGCTGGAGCCAACCAGAGGCAGCCTCACGGGCGGGTCTGTGAGCATCGCCTCAGAGGATGCTAACGCTGCCTGAGAACAACCCTGAGAGCAGGTGTTTGGGTTCAAATGCCACAAATCCAATTTCCCATGGACACTGAAGAAATAGGCCTGAAATAGATATATTTTCTTAATGTTGTCTTTTTCCCCAGGAAGGCCTGGGAGAAAGCACAGATTGAAGAACACAGCCTGGTTCAAAATCACTGGGGAATTACCTTTCGAATCCTGCCACCCCACAGTTCAGTGTCCTGGGAAAAGGCACCGCGGGGACCTCTTCCTGCTGCCGGCGTTGGGCTGAAACACTGCCTAACTGCAGAGACTGTCACCCACCATAACGTAGACAAGGCATTTCTGTAAAAAGAGATGAAAAGGAAGTTCTTTTCTGTCGCCCCGTTCGCAATGTACCCGGACCGGGGCCCAGCAGCGAGGACCCGCTGCTCACCACACCCGCTGAGATGCGGGTCAGCCCAGGCCCTGCCTTCCCTGCGCGCAGATTCGGAGTTTCCTTTGAGTCCTAGACACGGTAACAGCACCAGCACCTTCCTGGCGAGCCCGCCACGGCGCTCGGTGAAGCGGAGCCCGGGCCGCCCCCTGCCCCAAAAGGGGTCGATCGTTCTCCGCCAGGGTTTTCCTTCCTCGATGCCCTCGACTCGCAAGGAGGCCTCGGGGGCTGGGCCTGGCCGCCTCTGCGTCCCTCACCGTGGCCTCGGTCCACCGGCTGGACCCCTCAAGCCCGCCTGGGGGTACCGGACCCGCCGCCCCCTCTTACCGGTCCCCCTTCCCGCCTCCGCGGCCTGCGCCCGCCGCCTGTGTACGGCCGCTGCCATGGCGACGGCGCTGCTAGGCAACGCGCTCACGTGACAGCCTCCCCCCCCCGCGGAGGGCGACAGGCGGAGGGGCGTGGCTATGCGGAAGGGGCGTGGCCGAAGGAGGCGGCGCGGCGCGGCGTTGCTAAGGGGGCGGTTGCTAGGGGCGTAGGGGAAATGGCGGCGGGCCGGGGGGAAGTGGCGGGGTGGGGAGTGGGCTGGCTGGCGGTGGTGTGTGGTCAGCCGGCCTACCCCACTCTGCTCTCCTGAGCTTCTCTGGAACCTTTGTCATGATCCTGATAATAATAATAATAATAATGATGATGATAATAATAATAAAAACATTTTGGGCCTGGGCATGGCAGCGCTCAGCGCTCTGCAGGCCTCAGCACTGTGGCCCTGCTCTTGTCAGGCCTCTTGTGGCACTTTGCAGTAATCATATTTCATAATTACCATTATTTTCACAAACTCATTTGAATTTTCCTCATCCTTCACTCTCTCTGCTCCCCTCTCATTGCCAGCAGAGATATGAGCCACTTTGTATGATTTAATTTACCTCGTGCTGGAGTTTTTTTCGAGGGGTTTCTGCTAGCGGCTCCCGCTCGCAGGCCCAGGCCGTGCTGAGTCCTGAGCCCTGCTCTGTGCCCCGGCTGTGGGATGCCGTTGTCGAGGGGCTCTGGAGCAGGGTGTCTGTGTCAGGCGGCCTTTGTGTCCCTTCGGGCAGTTCAGAACCATCTTGGTTTTCCTTTGCGTGTTATAGTTGGAAGCAAATGGCTTGTGTAGCAGAATAAGTAAGGTTTTTATGTTAGTTAAGTGCTTTTTTATATTAGGAAAAAGCATACGGTGAAATCTCGGTAAACAGATACTGAAGCACGCTGCTTCATATGCCTGGTTTTGTTTTTTTTTATTATGAAGACAAGTACTTTCAGGAACTCCATTTTTATTTCCCAGCTTCTTTCTTTCCTTTTGGCTGGGCATCATCAGCCAAATAGATATAATAAAACCAGGGAAGAAAGCAAATGTACAACAACTCGTTTTACCTGAGCAGATGTAAAATTGCACTCATTAAAGAAGCACATTTAGGCACAAAATGCAGCTCAAAAAAAAACTCTTTAAGAGCTTCCACTAGGGAAAAAGATTGCTTTGACCTTCAGAGATTGACGCAATGTGCAATGTTTATTAATAGTTTTAGCAAGAAAGTATCTATATGGGGGGATGTCTTGCCTTTTATTTGGCTGATTTTTAAGAATGCCCTTACCATTTCCTAACTTCCGTGCTGAATAGGGTTGATGAAAAACTCCCCTGCTCTTAGGTTAATGACTTGGCTGCTGGCTTATACTAATGTCCATCAAAAGATTTCTCTGCTGCTCTGATGATGAATGTAGCACTGTAAATGCTGCAGGACCCTGCACTTAATCCCATTCACCGCCCTTCCAGAGAGGGGAGGCGGCTCCAAAGCTTTCAAGAGCGGTTCCGTTCATGAGGAACGCTCTCTGAAGCATAAGGGATTTTCTTGCACTGGACTTTGCTCAAGTTATCAAAGAAAATAGGGACCCCAAGGGAAAACAGGGTGCTGTGGGGTCATTTTTAGGATAACATAATGCCGGGAGCCTAAGGCTGATTGAGTCCTGAGACCCCTAGGTCCTGCTCCCACCCCTAAATATCCATCAGTGCTGTGTGACGGAGCAGAGAAGCGCGAGGCGTGTCACAGCCGCTGCGTAGTGGTCATGAGCTGTCTGTGCTGTGTGCTGGTGTGTTTAATGGTTGGTTGTCACATGCGTGAAACAACACTGCAGCCTGAAGTTGGAGAATATGCTGTTGAGTTTCTGCTGTGAAGTGTGTATCCGGGCTCAGGGCTTGGGAAGTCTTTCTGAAACATCCCTTGGGAGACGCCTCCTGCCATTTAGGAGGTTTTCGATTTTCAAGATCTGCTTTCATGTATTTGCTCACAGTTTGTCATGGGTATGATTGCTCAGGCTGAGGGTCTTCCTTTGAACACCACAGCTCAAACTCATCAGCAGCAATACAATCCCATCTCTTTGTTCTGGACATGGCTTTCAAGCGTAAGAGTTGCTCCATCTAAAGCAAAGATTACCTGAATTTTACCAAGCCACCCATTTATTTTTGTTGACAAGACTTAGCATAACCAGGCCATAAGGAATAAAGCTGGCAGAAGGATGCCACTCTCGGGTCTTAATACTCATCTTTAGCGAAACCAGGGCCTGGGAAGGGTTTGTGGTGTGACTTTTTGCAGGCAGTTGGAGTGGGGATTTGTTTTTTCACTTCCCCAGGAGCCTCTCCTCCAGCCCAAGTGAGCCTGCCAGCAGAGGGAGCGCAGCACATGGGCTCACAAAAATGAGAGCTTGCTAAAAAAAAAAACAAACAAACCCAAACAATTAGCAGAATGATTATGGTCTTTAGCAGAATAAACAGAATAGTCAGAAGTCAGAAGCCTTTCCCCAGCAATGAGATCCAGCTGCAGGGTGGATGGGGAACAGGCACTGCATCTGGCAGCGATCGTGTTCCTCCGGCGGGGAAGTCCCCACGGTGAGGATGTCCCCGTTTATCACACAGGGCACTGCCGCTGGTGGGGTTGGACCTCTGGCCTTTTTTTCACTCTTCTTGGTACATCCACCTCTGTAATTCCCCATCGGAGCGCAACAGTTTTAGATAAACCAGAGTGGAGCATCCTCTGCCATGGTGCAGCACGAGAGCGAGCGAAGGGCATGAGTCCAGGCGATGGGTAGGGTGATGGTCTCAGAGCTGCGGTGCTGTCACTCTTGCTCATGCTCTGGCTGTGCTTCGGATTGTGGCCAGAAGCTGGGAAGTTGGGGGCTTGCCGGGGGCTTGCCGGGGGCTTGCCAGCGAGCAGTGCGGTTCCTGCAGACAGCGGGCTATGCTCAACATGGGAAGGTGGAAGTTAAACCGCCTGTCTTAAAGAGGATGGTAAATAAAGGCTAATGGGAACTGAAGGTGTCCCCTGGGACTTTATCATCTGTGGTTTGTGTTACGAATGGGCTTTTCCAAAGGCTTGGGCTGGTGGTGCCCTTGGGAACCTGCCTCGCCTGCAACATCCCCCTCGTGTCTGGGCGTGGGGAGGACTGGCGGGGCTGCTCCAGCTTGAGGACTGCGGACCTCTCTCCAGACCCTCAAAACAGGACAAACTGCACATCTGGAGTCTGATCCCTCACTCAGAAGGAGGGGAGAGTCTTGGTGGCCTCACTTCAACACAGCTGTGATGTAGCCAGGATCTGAATCTGGCACCAAACCGCTTTTATAGCAGGTTGCTCATTAGGAGGAGCTCAGTGTTTGCAAGGTGTTTCCATGAGAGCTCTGCAGCCCTTGAAACACTGCACACTGCTTTTGTTGTGGATCAAAAAATGTAGTATCCGGACAAGCTTTGGGAGTTTAGTTTTTAAGAGGGATTTAAGCATTTTAAATCCTTTCAAAGCTGTAAGTAAGAATTGTAATTTAAACTCTTGCAGACAGATGTCATGGGAAAAATATGAAGACTATGTAAAAGGCAGCCTGCCTGCCTGTCTGTCACCTTCTAATCTGCCTGACGTGTGTGATCGCCTTTCTCTTTCAAAATGCTACCAGACCAGGTCTGCAGAGGCCTGCAGAGACGCGTGAGGGGTGACCTGAGCTTCCCCGGGGTCTGCGCGCTGCCTGCCAGCCGTGGCCCGACGGCGGGCGCGAGGTGACGCTCGGCCTGGCCGCAGAGGAGCCTGTACCTGCTGGCACCTGGCGATGCGGGCTTGCTGTAAGGGGAGGGCACAAGCCATGAAACAAACACCTGCAGAATTTGGTGGAGGAACTTATCCATCCAAGACAAGTGGGAGAAGGGAAGACATTTAATTCGTCACTGGATAGAGTTTCCTCCCTGCTGGTCTAGGGGCGAGCATGACAGTTGCAGAATCTCAAGTGCCCTTTGGAAACAAGCAACAGAGGATGATATTTCGCTTTTTTAGGTGACCCAATTGTATTTTGCCTCCCCTCCACTGTTGTAGAGAATTAAATGATGCTCAGCCAAGTAAATCTCTTACTTGGTCAAGCCTTTCCAGCTGTCCTTTGCTGACCGGGGAGCAGTTGCCTTGTATGGGAGCCACGGCTTCCATAGAAACCCGCTCACTCCATTGCAGATGTTTTTGGAGGAGGCAGGAGGAATCAGCGGCTTGGGCTGGCACACACACATCTAATTCTGGCATTACAGAGGAGGTCAAAGGCGACGAACGACACAGGAATGGCCAATCTGACTTCTGAGGCTGGACTTAAATAAGTGAAAAAAATGCGGTCCGATTACTTGTCTGAAAAAGTTTGGGAAATTTATTTATAATGGATTTTTGTAGAGAAATCAACTGCGCCTAATTCTGTCTGCAGAGAACATCTTGGGACTGACTGCTGAAATGCCCTTCGTGTCGGTGGTTTGAGAGAGAGTCTGAGTTTATTTGGTGAATTTAATGAGAGGCTGGGGAGGTCTGAGTGAGAAAGTTCATTCCAGAAATTCCCAAGGCTCTGCCATTGCGAGCTGCGGTGGCCAGAGGAACATTCCCAGTCACTAATCTGGTGTCTTTCTGTAACGAGAGATGAAAGTGCCCTTTGCCTTTAGCTTATCAAAAGGATTTAATTGTCGTACTAGAATAACTGCATAGGAAGAGGTAGCTCTAGAGTAGGGCTTAGTAAGGACATCTGGATGCAAAATTCAGATGAGTTCAAATTAGAAATAAGGCGAACGTTTTGAATAGTGAGAGATTTCACCACTGGAGCCCTCTGCCCAGGGGAGAGAGGACTTTCTTTACCTCCTGGTCATCCTGGGTTAAGACTGACTGCTCCTCTGGAAGTGCTTTTATCCATCACAAGTTCCTGGGCTCTGCACAAAAATAGCTCTGAAGGAGGAACCCACTGAGAAAATGTAGCAGTTTTTTTTTTGGCCTTGGAATCTCAGAAAGGTTGAAAAGGGCAAGATACACTGTAAACTTGCCTTATATTACTGAGATTATGGGAGAAGAGAAAGTACTCATTACTGTCCAGGCTTTGTGACTGACTCCCTAACGTGCTTTTTTGCTGACTAAGGTCTGTGCCGTGGTCACCGCAGCCCATCCTTGGGGTGCTGGGGGGGGTTAATCAGAGTTCGCAGAGCTCCAGGTGAATGTTTTGGTGAGGAGGGAGGGCATAATTTATTACTGCAGAGTCTGGAAACTCCCTGGTGTGATTATAACGTGTAGTGATGGAGGCTATTTTTATTGTGTGTTGTGAATGTTTCCTTGTATGGAATCACAAGGAGCTTGCTTGTGACTCGTAGCCCTGTTGAAAGCTCTAGCGATGAAGTTCCCGATGTCTTTGGTGTTCCCAAGCCAATGCTGTATGCAACAGTGTTAATTAGCCTTGGGGGACAATCCGTAATAGTGATGAGATAACGAGTAACTGAAAATGCTTCTGGCCTCTGCTCTTTGCAAGACGGAGTATCACAATCTCCTCTGCATCTCAGTACCTGGTGTCTTGCGCCTGCAGCTAGTAATCCCCATGGAAGTGGGAGGAAACTCTTATTTCTTGTTAGCGATCCAGACTGCTACTCAGCTAATCCCTTCACCATTGGAGCTGCAGATACGTAGCTGTTAACGAGTTGAAATGGCATTAAAGAGGAAGTCAACCTTTTGCACAGTTTCCTCTTGGAAAGTGAGTGTTACTTCTAATTATAGCGATTGCAATTTTTCAAATGCTCTCCCAGGGACCAGAATGCCGGGGGTGGGGAGGGACGGCTGGAAATGCAGACATATTCCTCCTCTCCATTGATTCACGTTATTTATCTGAAACAGGAGCACTCTCCTACGATACCAGCTTGGCCCCCACGCTAGCCCAGCATTGAACGTGGCTGTGTCCCTGATACACATCGACCTTGATTGCAGAAACGGCTCTCCCAAGTTGTGGTTCCTTTTCAGAGAAGCTCACACGGTCTCTTTTTCTCTTCCTCCAGCACTTTGATGCGCTTGTCTTCCTTTTGAGATGGTGGGTTAGGACTGCATTACCAGCGATTTTGTCCCAAGGCCAGACCCTCCTGCAGAAGAGCCATCATCCATGGGTGAGTTGAGCCTGCCACCTTCTGGTCAGACTCTCCAGGATTAACCATAGCTGAGGGCACGAAGCCTGGGGGCAGAACGCTTGGGTGCAATGCCAAGGGCACCACATGCACCCTTCTTCATACCCCTGCCTGGAAGGGGAGAAGAGACAGCTCTTCTGTGTCCTGGAGATCAGGGAGGATGTGCTGGAGGAGGAGGCCAAGAGGTCTTGGTCTCTCCATCAGCTCCGCTTCATGTGGGGTTTCTGTTCCCAACCAAATGGCGAGGGAGCTGCTGTGTCATTTCACAGCAGCCTGTTTCGGCACTGCTCTGAGGTCTCTCCTGCCCCCTCACCCTGACCCTATGCCGTAGGAGTTCAGTGGTCACGTCATTGTCCTGGAATTTTTCCTCGTGGCCCTCCTGTGGGGTGTGAGCGTCAGGTTCCCCCTGTTTTCCAGAGGGAGGACTGAAGCTCAGATCTGTCCACTTTGAAGTGCTTGAGTTCAGTGACTAATGGTTTGGGGACCTAGATTCCCATGCAGCCAATGGAGAAGAGATGGACATCTTCTGAAGATGGCTCAAATCATGCTCTGGAGGCAAGGCAGGGCTGTGGCTCTGGTCTGGCTCTGAGCCTTGCCTGGAGCGTGCCCTGGTTTTGGCCAGCTGCTGTCCCCCTCAGTGGCTGATGGCTGGGCTATTGTTGGAGGCTTGTTTGCCGTAGGGCTTCATGGAGCCGTGTCCCTCCTTCTGCGCTGTGTCTCTGGGTAGTCTCATTGCAGCTGCACTCAAATACCATCTCTATGGTGATGACTCAGAGGCACGCATCCCTACCCGGGGCTCTTCTCTCCCTGTCCAAATTCGTATCTCAGAGGAGCTCTCTGACATCTTGTGAATGTCTTACCACCCGCTCAAGCACAACATGGCAAAATCTGAGCCTTTAACCTCTCCTTCTCAGCTCAGTGTTTCCCTGAGCTCAGCAATGCCAGGATGCTGCTCCCCTGCCGTAATCTTGAGTGCTGTCTTCATCTCCAGCCTCCTCTTGCTTGCGTAACCTTGCTAAGACACAGCTTTTCCTAAAGCTAAAGCTCCCACCCTCTCTTTCACCACATCCCCCTCCACTTGCTGCAATATCTCTTTTTTGGCCTCAACAAACTCGGTGTGGGCCAGCTTGCAGACACTCGGATGCTGCTTCAGGCATTACTTTCCCACCTCTCCTGCTTCTCCTGCCTCACCTCCCCAGGCTGCCGCCATGCCCGCAGCCACCCGCTGCTTTCCCTCCCTTCCCACTGGTGCCCATTCGTAGGTGTAGCATCCTGTTAGTTGCTCATTTTATTTCTTAATTGAAAGCTTCTGGGGTCAGAGGCAGCTTGCTTTGTTTCTCTTCTCACCATCCCTAGACAATCGGGCTGCTGGCATTTGAGCCGTGTTCCTAGTAACTAGCACAAATGGGAAAACATCCTGCTTGCGAGCAGGGAAGAGTCCGGTGGCTGGATAGGGTGAAGTATTTCTCCAGAGTCTTGTCTGGGTCTTGGCTCAAAGGCTTCCCAGCTGCGCCTGGTGTCACCTGGTCAGCAGGCTGGGAGACATGGAGCCGTTGCAGGTTGCTGGCATCAACATGCTGCATCCCTACCAGCCCACCGCGCTACCCCGCCTTGAGGCGGGCGTGCAAATGGGTGGGATTGCAAGTGCAGATAAACAGCCCTGGCACCAAAGACAGAGGACACGGCTTTTTCTTAGAGCTGTGGGAGTGCAGCTACCCTAGGGGCTGCTAAACAGGGACTGGCAGTGAGAGGCTCCTTCAGGGGAGCAAGTGTGGGGAGGGCAGAGCTTTGCCTGTCATCTGAGCGAGGCTGGGAAGATGGCTTCTGCCCCAGGGGCTGTGCTGCCATCAGGGGCTTGCTGTGCTGATGGGCATTCATGAACTGATGGAGGGCCCAGAGCTGGCTAGATTATCCCCACGGGTCAATTGAACCCCAGGGGTCTTGTCCCCACGGTGGGTGGCGAGGAGATTGTTTTTGCCAATGTGACAGGTGCTGTGGATCGGCTCTGGACCGACCTCAAGGCAGCTGGTTGCAAAGGGGACAGCGCAGAATCCAGGAAGAGCTGCTGTGGTGTCCCAGAAAGGTGTCGGCAGAGTCTTTGCGATTTCCCTGCCAGCTGGATGTATTCATTTGGGCAATAGCAGAAAGCTGTGATGGGCTCACCGAGATCTGCAGTGCCTCTGTTCAAAAGAAAGGCAGTTCTCTTTCCGTTAATTTATTGATGCTGGGCTCCAGCCTCATCTCTGCTCACGCAGAAGGATGAAAGCTGCTCCTTGTTCTCTTCTGGCAGGAGCGAGGCAGGTGTGTGTCAACAGGAGTTGTGTGTTGGGATGTGAAGAGCTTATTTCTAAAGCAGCTCTTCCCCAGGTCCCTGGTGCTGGTGCAGATGCGCATCCCTGTGCGCTGATGTTTGCCGCAGCTCTGTGTTGCAGCTCTCCCAAGAGCTGCCCTTCCCAGATGAGCCATCCAGACAAAGGATGTTTTTGGTGTGGCTGCGGAAGAGGCGCGTCTGCACCTCTTGCTGTGATCCTTTCCATTTTCTCCTGGGGAAAGGTTCAGTTCGGGAAGGTCATACGGATTTCTCTGAGATTTAAGGGTGGAAACTAACACAACCTTACTGCTGCCTAGCTGTGCTCTTTTTTCGTTCCCCAGATCCTCTCAGCTGGGATTTCTCCACTTTTGGTCTGTCTTCAGAGGGTTTCAGCTATGGCACAGCAAAAGCAGCGTCAGGTGTTTGTTTTTCCTGGATATTTGTTCTATGCCCATGGTCTGCCCAGGGTTAAAAATAGCTGCTGAGCCCTGGGCAGTTTGCTTTGCGGCACATAACACAGCACAGTTGCTGGGAGACATGAATCGGTGACGCAATCCCAATTTCAGAGAACTTGACTTTGGGCCACGTGATGCCACCCCAGAAGTCAGTAAAAACGCTGGACGGGAAATCCCCATCCGTTCCCAAATCCCCATAATGTTCCCGCAGCGCTGGCCTGGAGGGGTGCTACAGGTCTGCCCATCTCTGGTGGGCGAAGGGGGCCATAGCGTGGCCGGGCACTGGTGTGCTCCTCGGGTCAGCTCTGCTTGCCCGGAGCCACCCACATCCCTGGGTGACCTGGCTGATTGGTTCCCAGCCAACTCAGACAAGCCCAAGGCAGTTTGGATGCAGCTGTCTTGGCTATCTGATGGACAGCACTTGAAGGGTCTTGAGTGATTATCTCAGTCAACAAGGTCTTCTGGTTGTGTCTTCTCTACTGAAGAGGCCCCAAGCACCCCTTTATTTCCGTAGGTAAAGGAGAAATAGGCTAATGGGTTCTCATTTCTGTCCTCACGTGTCAGAGCTCTTCCTGTTCCTGAGAAAACAGTAGGGAATTTTCTGCTAAGGTTCTCCAACTTCCTAATGCACAAATTGCTGCAGGGTATTACTTAGCATTAGCACCTCGTTCGCAGATGTGAGCACTAAGAGAAAAATGTTCCTCAGTCACAAGAGCCAGTTCTGCCCCTCAGGGTGTCAGAGTGAGTCAAAGGTGACCTGGCTCTTCTGACACATAACACATAATAATAGTAAAAAAAGCAAGGTTCCTTGTTAAGCGGAACATTGTTTTCCAGGAAAGTGCGCTGCAGTCTGCAGGCAGTGGCTCTAATGCTTTTTATGAAGGAACATGAGGGAGGAAACCAGCTTGCTCCAGAACAGCTCCCACTGGTCCCTGTGCTCTGCTGCTTGTAGGACAATTTGTGGTGGCCGGAGCCTGCTCATATGGAAGGACAGGGCTGGATGTTCCTGTTGTTGGGCTCTTGAGGAAACAAGGAAGAGCTTCCAAAGCCAAAAGCCACACCAGACATGAACGCGTGCTAGGATACAGCTTGGGCAGAGATGCTGTGTGCAGGAAGGATGACAAATGCTGCCCCGCAATGGGAAGGGGAGCAGGGTCCATCCATCCCTGCTCATCTTCTGGCCAGCACTTGGAGAAGGAACCAGACCTAGGAGGGGGTCAGAGACATCAGGAAGGTGCTGGCAGGGAGGCCAGACCAAAGGAGGGTCCAGAGGTGCTTGGCACGGGAAAACAGCTCTGCTGTGCCAGGGAATCCAGGGCTCAGCCCCTGCTGAGTTCACCCTGCCAAAAAACGAAGGTCTCGCCGTTTCCACTGAAATTAATCCTTATGGGAATCTGCTCTCTGATGCAACGCTCCGCAGGAGATTTCGTTTTCCCATCATTCTGCTTATTTCAGCTCGAAAAATAAACAGAGGCGAAAAAGCAATAGGCAGTAAAAATATCTAGGAGCTGCCTGAAGAGTTAAGAGTTTGCCATCTGTCCGTGGGGAATGCGCCATGCTGAGTAGCGCAGAATGCTGACTCAGCTGCCATACTTGGGCGATGAGAGCGGAGGGAAAGACTAAACAGTGCTGCCTCGTATTTTGGCTTGGAATGACATTAGAAATAACAAACATCTGAGCTCTAATTCTCAACTGACAATATCTCTAAATGGAAGGGAATGTATGGGATGGGAACCGGCAGCAAATGGCCAAAAGGAGTAAGCAGTGACTGCTGCCAGTGTGGAGCGTGTGGAGGGGTGGCACGGCCGGAGAGGGCAGGGGAGGGGGCTGCCGGGGGGCTGGGGTGTCTCAGCTTATGGGATGGGGACCTAAGGAGCCTGCTGGAACGTGTGTCCCCCTAAGGACGATGGGGATTGTGAGGTGGAGGGGGAAGAGGAGGACTGCTGTGTTGCTTCACTGCTCCGTATCTGGAGCATAGAATTCTGGCCTCGAGCTGAAATTGGGGCTCAAAAAATGCTTTGTGTCCGGAGTGCTTGGCCTGAGGCTCCTGCTTGCGCTGGTCCCCTGCCCGCAGCAGGAGAGGGCTGGTGCCCTGGGGACTGTGGGCAAGTCCTTGTGAAGCCCACGGCTGCGACAGTCTCCTGGGTTCGCACTGCAGCTCCCAGCCTTGGGCTGCTTTGCTTTGGTGTTGCTTTTCTTGCCATCATAGCTTTGCTGCTTTGGTGCTGGGTCCATCTCTCCTCCACCTTTGCCAACCCAACACAGATCCCCTTGGTGACGAGGTCTGCATCTGAGAGATTCTTTTGAGCTCTTCATCTTGGGAACGGCAGAGTAGAGATGAGTGAAGAGCAGGTTTCCTTGTTCAGTGGCAGAACTAAAAATATTCAGGGAAAAATTCATTTGGGGTTGAGCTGAGATCTAAAATATTTGCTGCGTTTTGGGCTTTTCAGACAAAATGGAGAAGAACAGTTCATTCCTCTGTAATTCACAGCAGCTCCCGGCTCCCCAGAGAAAGCGTCTTGTTCCACTTGGAGGCTGATGTCCTTTTTCTCCCTCTTTCTGTTAAATGGACACTTTTTTTTTTTTTTAATTGGGAAAGTTCATTTCAGTATACATGTGTTTCATGCCAGGTTTGACCATTTCCAGACTAGGAGGTTAATTTTAATACTAATGGGGCTGACCCTTGCATCATGGGTCGGGAGAGGGTCAGCCCGGCTCTTGGATGGTGCTGCCTGCATGGTCCTGCAATACACGGGGGTCCCCACATGCAGGGGATGAAGTGCTAGAAATGTCACCTTCTTTGTCCCTGTTGCTTCAGCAACCTGTGTGCGCTGGTTGAGAGACTTTTGTTTTGCTGCAAAATCTGCTGCAAAATCCCTTGTGTCTCAGCTAGGGTGAGCTGGAGGTGTGTGATGGAGGGACTGAAGCTTGGGGACTAAATGTAAAAGGTGCCACTTTCCCAGTTGCTTTCCCTGTGCTCTTTTTGCCTTTCCAATTTTCTTTTTCTACCCATCTTGGTCATCATTTTGCCTTTTCTGTAGGGCTGGAGACTGAAATATTTTGCTTTAAGTCTCTAGAAGAGACAGCTTTTGGTTGGAGAGCTGGATGAAGACGTGTGGCTCAGTTAGCATTCACGGGACAGCGTTGTTGCATGCCGCTGATGTCTCCTGCTCCCCAGCTTCTGCACGCCGTGCTGGAGCCGCCTTGCAGGAAGTGTGGGGTGCTCGGGCCAGTCCCAGCCTCTGGAAATCAGTAGCATTGGGCTGGATGACACTGAGACGGCTGGTACTGAGCCAGGTTTCCAGTGCCTCTTTGCATGTTTCTGCCCTGTGGCCTCTTGGATGACAAGAGGATTTTGCCATATTTGAAGGGAAGCTGGAGGCTCTGGGAGGGTCCATGCTGGCTGGGGTTGTCCACCCAGCTTCTCTGCAGTGCTTCTGGGAGTCTGCAGGAGGCAACATGCTCCCGTTGCATAATCCTGGAGTCAACTGCTATGGTTCAGCTTTGGCTTTTCTCTGGAAGGATGGAAACGTGAGGAGCATGACATGGGAAAGGCTCCCTTTGGATCTGACAAAGAAGCCATGTGAGCCAGCTGAACACCTCCAGGAGCTGGTGGCTGTTGTCCCGCAAGGCTGGGTGACGTCACCCCTGTCCCAGCCCCATGGCTAACTGGTGTGGGAATGCTGCTCTGCCTCGCAGGTCCAGGAGGTGTAGCTGCCCATGGCCATGGGAGCTGACTCAGCTTCTCTGTTGCTAGTTGTTGTTCCTCTGAAAGCTCTTTGTTCCTCTTCTTCTCCATCTCCCTCTCTTCTGGAAGGTTCATCCTTCATCCCCTGCAGACCATCCCTGGTCCTGCTTTGAACCTGCCGGATCAGAGATGCACCATGGGGAAGCCCCAGAGGTTTGATGTGTGAGACCAGAGAAGGCAGCATCAAATGTTGCCTCCATGTGAGTTCTAATTTCCCAGGGAAAGAGGAAGAGAGAAGCTCTGCAGATGTTTGTTGGCTTCAGGATGGGTAAAACACAGATCCACATACTTGGTGTGCTCAGGTTGGGCACTTCTGTGTCCCAGCAGTGTGCTGGGCAGTGTGACCTGCAACTCCGACAACAATAAATGCAGAGGCAGAGCAGGCTCACCTCCATCTCCTCCTTCCTGGCTGTAATTTCCTGCAGCAAAACAAACCATCGCTTCGATGGAAATAAACGCATAGCAGGCGCGTCTCTAATCTGAAACCCAATTTATCCCTGGAAGCGCTGAGAATGGGTCCTTGGGACATCTGTCTTGTCGTGGAGACGCATGAATAGACCCATTCAGACACAAACACAGGCCAGGTATTGCCTCCTAATTATGGCTCTGTTCACCAAGAGATGGATTCCTCATGAAATGAGCTCGACGAGGCAGGCAGCAGAGCGCACAGGAGATAATAGCCTGAGTGAAAGAACTAGCCGTGTGTAGGAATTTTAATTAAACTTGACAAAGCCTGGGAGGAAGAGGAGAGATATTGAGGCCAGCTGGTATAAAGGTTTGGTGATACTGTTGACCTGACATATTTTAGGAGGACTTGCCTGTCTCGGGGTGCCTGCGCCAGAACAAGGGGATGGGTCCTTCTGCCGCGCTGTGTCAAGAGAGATGCTGAAGTGAGCTGTAATCATTCTGTGCTTTGTACTGATCCAGTGTGCCTTCCGAAGAAGTAAATCAGCACTGGGAAGCCCTGCCTGGTTTCTGGCGGCACCGGGAGGATGGGGCATGAAGGGAAACGCTGGCGGGAGGATGGACCGTGGTGCTGCAGGATGTTGTGCCACCTCCTCGCGGTGCAGATGGGGTTGGTCCACCCGCTGCAGCCTCCAGCTGGTACTGCGCTGCCGGGCGTGTTCGGGACCCTCTGCCCTTTGCTGCGTACCCAGCTCACGCTCCTGGGACCTGGGAGCAACCCTGGCACCCAGAGCCTTATCGCTGCACAGACCTTCGGTAGGATTGACCTTAAAACAAGAAGAGCTGCTGTCTTTGCACCACACCTCCCAGGGGCCTGCGTGCCTTTATGATCTGGAGCTCGGAGGCCGGTTCCACTATCAGCACCGGCAGCTGACCCCGGCCAGGAGCGGTGCCGGGCGGCTGGCTGCAAGCTGGGAATAAACCAGCAAAGGGCTGTTGGAGCTGCTGGCCCGTGTGCAGCGCCTGGCTGCCTTCGCTGAGCTCTCTGGGGCATTTGACGCACGAGCCCAGCCAGCTTTAACTCCCCTTTGGGCTATTAATGCGAACCAACAAGGCATCGGTGATACGTTTTGGTTTAGCTAGAAAAGCCTTCAGAGCGATGCTGAATAAGTATTAAAAAGCCATTTAATATTGGGTTTTTTTCTTTTGCAAACACAAGGAAAATTCAAACCAGCTGGCAGGGCTGGTGGGTTAGAGCCGATTGCAGCAGCCCCTGGGATTTTCCTTGCGTGCTGTGCTGCCGGGGGGTGAGAGGCTGGGCTAAACCTGACGTTTGGGCTGTGTCCTGGTGGTGTTGCAAGTACTGGTGGCTGGTGGGACGCTCTGCTTTCCCCTGCCCTGCAAAGAAGCAGCAAGCATCGTGCTAGGTGCTTTACCTGCCTAGGGTGAGGATGGGTCCCTGCCCAAATAGAAGAGCCAGGGGAACAGAGCTGGAGAAGGCAGGAGAGATGCTGGAAAGCTGCGTTTTACTGTGTGGATCCTGCTAGCAGCCAGATTCAGCCATCACCTCACCTGGATGCCCAGCATCTTTGGCTCTGCCCTTCCACCGCCGTGGCAGACCCAAACCCTCCATCCCTCTCCCTTGCCCTGAGGAAACCGGCTTTGATGTCCTGGCCCCAGGGACCCGCTGTTATTTCGCAGCCCCATGTGTTTGGCCCTGGGGCTCCTTTCTTGACTGTTTAACCTAGCTGCGAGGATACTTCAGGCATTGCTCCCACACTGCCCCGGCCGACAGAGCTGGGAGCCCAGTCTGCCCCAGTCCTGCCTGGGCATGGATCTGGCCACTTCGTACTTGACCTGGTTTCACCGCACCTCTTGGTGCTCCCTGTCCAGTGCCTCAGGATGAGCCGTGTCTCACTAGTACTGAAATACAGTTTTTTCCTAAGTGCAAGTTCCATCCAAAGTAATTGCTTCTTTAATGCCGCTCTTGTATTATGCAAAATAATGAAACTCCATTAATTAGGCATAAAACAAGAGCAGAGGAGGCTGGAAAGAGGATGCACGTTGAACAACTGCAGTATCCCCTGTGAGATGCCACGTTTCGCTGCCCGCAGGAGGGGTCAAGGCTCAGCTTTCTGCAAACCACCCGTGGGGCTCTCCCGGTGTCCCCCAGCCCTGCCCGTGCCCCTGCCCGGCGTTGTGCTGCATGTGCGGACGAGGGCACATCGTGTGCCAGAGCCCATCTTCGCACGCCTGGAGCGCTCTTGGAATAATTGTGCCCAAACATTTTGACGAAGCCCTTTGCTCTCCCCTCCCTGCTAGCATCTTGGCTCTGCGGCATCCCTGGAAGATGCTGGCTGTTGCTGTGGGACAGGCTCTCCTGCCTGCTCTGCCAGACGCCGGTTGGTTCAAATTAACTTTGCAAGCAATGCTCTGTCTCATTTTCTTCTGACTCCAACAACCTCCAGGCTGCTCAGCGCCTGTGTGGCCTGTCCCCCCTCTGCGCCTTTGGGACAGATCTAATGAAAATCATTCTGGATTGAAAATCACAGCCTGGGAGACCGGGTTTCTCCTCTTCTCACCGGGAACCCGGCTGGAGGGCCCAGGCAGCTGAGCGGAGGAAACTGGTTTTGAGGACCAGGCGGGGATGGGGAGGAGGGCTGGGTGCAGGGCTTCGGGAAGCGCTGAGTTGGGAAAGAGAGATCCCTTGCAAAGCCATGCAGGGCCTGAGCTTTTTTTTTCTGCAAACTGTGAGCATGGGCTAGATATGGCAGCCGGAGAGGCAAAGGCTTGAAATCCCCAGAGCAGGAAGCAACCACCTTCCGAAATGACCACAAACTGTCTGCCTAGGACAAACCATGGCACAGGGCATAGGCTGGGGGGGTCCCAGCGCATCTCAGGTACCTGCAGGGATTTTAGGGAGAGCTGGGATAATCCTGGGAAGCCTTGGTCAATGAGTAACACAGACTGTCCATCAGTCCTGCAGCACATGAGTACCGGCCTGCTAATTACCCTCCCCTGCCTCCCCACGGCCCCATCCCAAGCTTGCACCAACGTGACTGTGAGGGCTGGGTCAGTAAGGAGAGGATTTATTGGCTGGAAAACCAGCAAAAATCCTCGGTCTGCAGGGGATGGTCGACCCTCGGGAGGGCAGCAGAGGCTCCCATTGTCCGTTTGGGCAGCTCTGTCAGGAGCATCCCTGCCTCTGCGGTGCTTCAGGCACGGGTGGACCAGAGCTGTAATTACATTCCACGTGGTTTTGCACCCGCTGTGAAATCAATGCTCCTGAAAATTAGGGCTGGTTTTGCTGGAGAAGAGCTGAATCTCCGTCTGGCAGAGCCTGGCCTCCCTTCCTTGGTTTGGTGGAAGCAGCAAGGTGGGGTTAGCGGAGCTGAAATGCTCTGTGCTCCAGTTTAGCCCAGATCGGGCTGCGCTGGCTCCGAGCCGTGTGCCTGCCCTCCGGTCCCGTCGGTGCACAGGCTCACGGGTGGCCTCGGCCAGCCCTGCCGCGGGACGCATCCCACCGCCCCGCCGGGCTCCGCAGCTTTAGGAGGAGCAGAGCGTCGGCTGGGAGCGCAGCAGTTCTCTTGGCTAATGCTGAGAGCGGAGATCCCAAAAAGCTAGAGCTGATCTGCTAAGTGCCTTGGCAGTGCCCAGTGTATCCGCCGAACTCAACCCCCTGTGGGCATCTGGCTGCCTTTCCCAGGGGAGTGGGTGCAACCACGCTTCAGGCAGAGGAAGGGAAGTGGGAGGGTGGAAAGGATGCTCCTCTCTCCAACGCTGGCTCGGGAGCTGGCTGGGAGGATTTGTCTCTGAAACGTTGGCACAAGTTTCAGGGGAAATCACTCGGAGAGGAGAGGCTGGCTTGTTTCTAGATTTCTCCTGGGTTTAGGTAGCTCACGTTTGTTGGCAGCCACTCAGGAGAGCGTGTTCATAACAACTACACTCTGCAGGGAGCGGGGTGTGGAGAATTAACCAGCGCATGTCCTCTGTGATGGCTCTCATGGGGAAGAAATCCACTGTCAAGCACAGCCCAAAGCCCAGAGGAGCAAAGAGATTTCACCCTGCATTTTCACCTCCTTTCTATCAGCGATGGACCGGAAGCACCCACGATGAACTCTTCAGTGATGAGCTTTGGGAACGATTATTTCTGCATGCTTTTCTTAAAAAAAAAAAAAAAATAAAAGCTTGTCTTTGAATTTGCTGGGTCAGCTCTTGGACTGCTGTTGGTTATTTCAATTTATGCTTTTCTCCGCGTTAAATCCTGCCTTCTGCGGAAATGTGTGATCTCAGGAACTCTGACACCCTTGGTCCCTGCCAGGGCCCTGCTGCCACGTCTCCTTGTGATGGATGACTGCGCGAAAGGGCCTGCAGATGCTGTGGTTGCGTGAAACAACAGGGAGCTGCTCTCTGCGGTCCAGGAAGATGCTGTCTGCCTGGGCTTGGCCCTGGGTAAAGCCCCCCCAAAGCCTCCCCTTCAAGTTGCACAACCAGCTAAGGCCACCCCAGATGCGGCTGTTTCTTTGCATAAGCACTGAATGGAAGTGAACATTTTAACAAGCGCCTCCGGCCACACCGCTCGGCGAGAAATTGGGCAGGAAAGTCAAAATGCACATTGGCTGCCTAACTGCAGGGGAATAGGCATCCCCCTGCTCCTGAACACAGAGGTATGTGAAAAAACGCTTGCTTCTTCAGAGTGTAAAGCAACTCTGCTCAAATGTGTTGTGCCATCAGGTCAATCTGGTCTTCCTTGCTCTGCTGCAAGAAACTTTCTTTTTCAATTTGCGGTACCTGGACAAAGCAATCCGCCGGGATTTGGTGACACGCGACGCCCATCCATCAGCTGCTGCCGACCGATGCAGAGCCTTGCTTTATCCCAGAGAATCAATCCTGCCTAATGTGTAAATATTAGATCTGGAGTGTCAGCTGTAGAGGAGAAAGTGGAGCTGTCAGATAAGCTGCAATTAGTGTATTTATCTACTTTATTTTCTTGTCGCTTCCCAAACTCCCTTTGCCTGCCTGCTCTTAATACACGTTATTAAGCCTGCAGTAAGTGTTGATTAAAGAAGCAGAAGTACCAGGTGTCTGTTATCTAACACTGCTGTGAGACGCACTCCTCAACTGCCTTGTGTAGATTTTAGTTTTTAGGGGTTTCTCCCCTACTTCTAAGTACATTGATGCCAGAGAAATAACAGGGGATTAGGGGGTAGTCCTTCTGATTTGCTTTCGGATTTGCTTGGCCTCTCCGGAGGGGCGATGAGTCGTGTCTTTGCAGTCAGCTCTGTGTCTTCAGAAAAGCATTACCCTGCTTCCCCAAGTGCTCCAGAACCTCTTTAAGCAAAGTGCTGCAAAGGAGATAGCTATATTCTTATTAGTCTTGCAAGAGAAACCACAGCAATCAATCCCAGCGCTAGACTGACTTCTTCCCTGTGTAGTTTGGATGTTCAGAAGTAATTTGGGGAGTAATCACTGTGGATGGCAGCGTGGAAGTAAATGCCTGCAGTAAAACATTGCGGGGGTGACTGTTATCCTAATGATATTTCCAACAAACATTGCTGAAATATGTTTTCTTCTCTAAAAATGGCAACAGAAATTTAATGTTGGTAGTGCTAGCATGGGAATGGAGCGAAAATCAGCCAGGTTGGTTTTGAGATGTTTATTATTGCAAGGGTGAGGTGGGTTCCCCCCTTCCTGCAGCCCTGCCTATCCAGGGGTATGGCATTGTTCTCTGCTCCACCATCTCCTCATGTTTTATTGCACGTTACGAAGCCCCTTTCCATTAAACCAATATAAATAATTGCTATATTCTTTCACCAAGTAAACACAAACCTTGCAAGCTGGCAATAGCATTACAGGAAAAAGCTGCTGGCCTGATCCCAATGGCCTTTTCTCCCTTTTTCCAGATGGGTTCATCTCTTATTCTTTGTGAATAATTTATCCAGGCATGCCTGGAAATGTTGGCTAAAGAAATAATGACTGTCTTAAAACATCTCTGCCAGTGCTGCCTGGTGGTGCTGGAGACCGACTGGGTGAGTGGTTCCTTTTACCCTTCCAGCGAAGTGGTTTTCTCTCTGTGTGAGCAAGCCCGTGGTGCTGGGACGTGCTGGGATTTCGGGAGAGGAGCCTGGGAGGGTTGGGAGCTTGATGTGGGTAGGAGTGGCGTGGGGTGAGGTGCGTGGTCCATTCAGCCAGTTTGGCGTTGGGCAAACCCTCCAGTGCCTGCCAGATGCGATGGTGCACGTGTGCCTGGGTTGATGTCTCTATATAGGGTACTCTGGCCAAGGAAAACTGTTCCTGTAGACAAACATTTCCAGGGTAATTCAGTTACATTTGTAAAATCTGCCCCGTGAAACCAGGGCAACTTCAGCCTCCGCATCTCTGGACTGAAATAGAAGTGCTTGCTGCAGTTGGGTTGAGCACACGGAGCATCAGAGCCAAGCGCAGGCGACGCAGGTGGGCCTGCCCCTGCCTTCTTTTGACGGATGGGTGCGTTTTAGGTGCCACTGTTTGCGGACGGAGCCCGTGGTGGCCAAGTCTTGCGAGCCAATTGCTTCCTGTTCTTCAGCATTTGCAAACCGGAGTGGAATGGATGGCGGAGCGGTGCCAGCCGTTGCTCTTGTGATCGTGTATCTCCATCTGGCCGAACCCGCCGAGTGGGATTGGAGGCCAGAAGGAAAAACTCACCATGCTCGTCATCAAAGCATCCAAAATCCCAGGACATCGTGAGCTACAGGGAACACGAGGGTGGGAAATATGGGGGAGACTTCAGATGTTTGCTGTGCCTGGTGCTTCTGCTCGGAGCGCAGCCGAGCTGCATCCTCCGTCAGAGGCACAGCGAAGCCCCACAGAGCCACGCGGTGAACACCTACCGATGAAATGCTGCGTGAAGTGAAAGACGGGGCGTTGTTCAGCCCTCGCCAGTCCCTGCAGAAGGGTGGGCTGCTGTCGGTAGTGTGTTCGCAGGACTGATGCTCCCTGCGAGGGGGAGCTGGCTCTTTGCTTGGTGGCACGTAGCAGCTACCCGTGTTCAGGGCGGCTTTTTTCGTTGCCTGCCGCTGTCAGATGCAAAGCTATTAAGGCAGGTGATTAAATGCAATGCCTCTCTACTGAAGCTCCGCTGCTTGGCAGAGCCAGGGCTGACGTTATCCTCTTTGGATATTCACAGTGCGGCTGCTGGGAGGCGGCTCTGAAATCCTTCCGGACAAAGGTGTCGGCAGCTGTCTGCTGCCTTCTGCAGCCCTTTCGCCTGCCAGGCGCCGAGCTCCTCGGCACAGGGAGCTGCAGGCTTTTGCTCAGCCCGTGGATGGTCACGGTTTGACCCTGGGCGGGTGGTGGCAGAAGGTGGTGAGGAGGACGTGTCCCGGTGCATCAGCCCGCTCTGCATGCGGCTCAGGCTCCCTCCGGCTCTGCGCAGATGGGATGCTGTCTTCCCGGCACGCCGCATTCCCCAAGCTGTATCTCTGGGGATAATTTCTCACTTCCCACTGGCTGCGAACGCCACTTCCCAACAGGTCATATAATTTTGCCTTTTTTCTCTGACTTGCCCAATTTTCCATGGAAGCATGTCTCCCTGAAGTGATGCCAAAGGAGCCCGAGTGACAGCCTCCCTCCTGTTTGGCATGGGGTAGCCAGGGGCAGAAGGTGCGACCTAGGAGCAGGCAGGCTATTCCCCAAACGTACCAAGAAAAAAAAAAAAAAAGATGTTTTTAAAGCATTTTTTACTAGGTGTTTGGTTTGCAGCCAACAGCCTAATGCATCACTGAGTTTAGCTGTCTGTTCGGCAGTGCCGTTGCCCAAGAAATCAATGGCTTGACACACTTTCCTTTGCGAGAAAATACGCTTTTGCTTGAGTGGGTGTGAAAACCGAGAGCTCGCCAAACCCGCGCGGTGCCGAGGGAGGGCTCTCCTGCTGCGTCCAGCATCAAAAGAAACCACAGGACAAAGGCTTTGCTCTCCTACTTCTGTTCTGCTTGCGGGGGCCGCGGGGCCTTGAATACTGAGCAGAGGGCAGTTTAACAGAGAATGTCTCCTATTCTCTGGCTAAAAATAACCTTTTCTAGTGCTTGGCCACCTGGATTTGCAGTCCAAGCTGATTTTCTGGCTTTCTCTATCCGTTGTGATCGTCTATAGAGCCTCAGAAAACCCTGCTGCAGCGGCCGGGCCGTGCATTAATTTCTGGGGGGATGGCGTGGCTTGGGTAGGGTGTGTTTGGTCTGGCCCTGCAATGGGGAACATCTCTGCTCCTTTATGGATTCCTGCGGGAAAGAGGTGTCGAATCCCTCCCACTTCCTCAGTGAATCCCAGCCTTGCTGGGAAAGCCGAAACATCAATACAACTCCTGACCTCGCGGCGGTATCCCTCGGTCAGCCGATTGTTTAATACTTGGAGGTCAGCCACCGTGAAAAATAACAGAACAAAAGTCACAAAAACAACCTCCAAATTACCCTCTTCCCTGCCCGTGTTTTGACACGTGGGGTGGTTTCCAGCAATTCCCAGGCAGACGTGCTGGAAGCAGTCTGGAGACCGCTGGTTCCGGGGCCTGTCTGCAGCCAGGAGGACACGGTGATGGTCTCTACCCAAACGAGGGTAATTTTTGGAAGCTTTTTTTTTTTAAAAAAAAAGCCTCTGCAGGATCGTCCATCGTGAGCATGGATTCTGGGAAATGATGACTGTCCTGCAGGGACAAACCCCCCGGATTTGGGTCTGGGGGTTGCCCTGCCATCGCAGAGGAGCTGTAACCTCACCTTGCAGGATCACTGCTACTGCTGGCATCGCCTGTCCCACCCCTGCAACATCTTCTGACTCAGAGCCTGTCTTCTTCTGACAAGTTTATTGGTTTTTCCAGAGCTTTTGCAGCACTGCCGAGGCAATGGCTTTCATTTTGAGGGAGAAGCAAGGAATAGTTAATGCCCGCAGGAGCGAGTGAGGCATGCGGCCGGGCTGGGTCTGGTGTGGGACCCCGCGTCCCCGGTCCTGCTGCAGCGTGGAAAAGCACAGGAGTGCCCTGCTGCCATTCCTGGAGGGGCTCGCTTGTGTTTGCAGCTGTGCTGGGGAGAGGCCGTTTATCTGGGGAATGGGGTGGGTGCTTTACTGGTGGCTTCATCCACGATGGAGCCGGTGTGAACGCCTCACAGCGAGCGGGATAGGACAACCCCAGGGGGTTTTGCCACTTTTGTAGCAAGTCTTACCCATGTCCTGGGCACAGGATGCTGTCAGCCCGTCAGTGGGACGTGCAGGCTCCTAGATGCTTGTTTCCGGGAATTGATGGCTCCTGCTCCAGAGGCTCCAGGAGAAAGAGAAGTGAGTGCCCTGGGCACCCTGCCATCTCTGCTGGGCTCAATGGCAGCTGCTCTTGGCCTGGAAAAAGCACACACTCCTCCTTGGGATTCGCTCTGCCGCCGCTGAGAGGTACTCGACATCCCATCTCCTCTCCAGCTGCCAGCTTGTTTTCCTCCTGCAGATCCGGGTGGCTGCTGGGCAGAGCTGGCGTGTGCTCGCCCTCCCCGGCACCCTGAGCCTCTCGGGGCGGCACAGCCTGGGGACCCACCTCTTGCCTTTTGGGAGGATGCTGAGCTCGTTAATCCACTTTATGGATTAAAAGATTGAAACTGCTTGGAGCTTGCGAAACAGGGGGCTCAAATCTCCGCTGCCACAGCACTCGGCACCCTGCCTGTGAAGTTGCTGTCAGTTTACAGTATTGGCCCAAAAATGTTGCATTCTTACAGAAAAAAAAAAAAAAAAAAAAA
>WHYT01017847.1:40642-69016 GCA_009806455.1 Tetrax tetrax
AATTTTAAAAAAAAAAAAAAAAAAAAAAAGAGAATAGGAAAAGTAAAAAAAAAAGGTGTTTTCTCTTTTGCCACACTATAATTGGAGTGTGATGGGGACGAGTGAAGCGGGGCAATAAGCAGAGCGCTCGTAAACGAGTACTGCTGGAGGGGGAGGCCGATGACAGCAGCGCTGGCAGCGCTGGCGGCTCTGGGAGCCGGGTAACAGAGCATCTGCTTCAGCAGCAGGGCAGAGCCTGGGAGGCAGCGCGGCCCTGGGGAGGAGCGAAACCAAATAAAAGCCCAGAAAAAAAGAGAAGCCAGCAGCAAAAAAAACAGAGCCATCCCTTTCTTCTGTGACCAGAGCCCCCAGAGCAAACCTTTAATCATCCTGGAAGGGAAGCGCCCGCCCAGTAGCGGGAGGACCGTGGCTTCCATGGTTCGCACAGCGAGGGAGATCTCAGCCGGTGAAGAAATCCGCTCGGCAGAGTCCGGGGAAAAGAGCAGGGACAGGGACTTAAGAGCTGCTGTGCGAAGCCCGTGAGTGCCGTGTCATGCTGGATGGCCGTGCGTGAGAGGCAGCAGCTCTCAATTTGAGCTGAATATTTTTCCAGTATCCAAAGGTGTCAGGGAGTGGATTTTCATTACTGGGAAGGCTCCGGTTGCCCGGGCCGCCCTGCAGTCCCAGCCTGCTCGCTGCAGGTGCCTCCTCTCCAGGGGCTGGGAAGATATTCGCCAAAATTTAACTGCAGCAGGGGGATCGCTCAGGCTGTGCGGGGCCCCACGGGGTTTTTGGAGGATGCTTGACCCTTTCAGGTGAATAAGGATGCTCCCAGTGCTATAGAAATGTGTGAGGCTGAGCTCAGCTCCTCACCAGGTGAGAGCCGACCCAAACCTCTGCCCCAACATCTGCATCCGCTGAGCCAGAGCTTGGCTTGCCCTGTGCGAGAAGCATCGGGAAGAAAGCTTGAGCCCAGCGGGCCGGGGAACGGTTTGAGGAACAGCTTTGAGGCTTAGCACCGGCATTTACTGTTCTGCGGAGCTGCTGCAGCTTTCCTTTCCTCTGCCAATAAGCGCAGAATGAACCGGTTTGCATTCGGCTCCTGGCTGCACAGCCAGCCGGCCGCTGAGTGCAAAACGCTGCTCGCCCAGCTTCCCGCTGATCTCTCGGGTGGCCGTGACCTGGAGAAGCTGAAGTCGAAGTCCTGCTTTTGTCCTCCCCTGAGACATGCTGGGGGTGGAGGTGGGAGGTTTCTGAAGGATTCTGCAGTAGTTGAGCTCATGCCAAATGGTGTTTTCACTTTGCTCTTCGCATGCCTCCCCTTGCCCTCGGCACTCCGTTTCGGTCCTGCCCCTGTGCCGGTCCTGCTCCATCCCTCACCTTCTCCCGCCCTGCAAGCAAGACCTGGCTGTGGTTGGAAAAAGACAAGGATGGAAGAAACGCCTGCTCTGGACAGCTCTGCCAGAGCGGTGGGTGGTTCAGTGAATCCAGCCGGTCACAGCGTGTTCTCACAAATTTCTGCTGCCCTCTTATCCGGCCATCAGCCCGAACAGATCACCCTTCAGCTGCCATCAGACCTGCCTCGCGCGCCCAGAGGCTTGGGTAGCGGCAGCCTGACTCACCCTGCGTGGGAGAAAGTAATTACTTCAGCCACGGCACGTTGGGCCAGTAATAACCTTTCTCTCCCGAACAGCGATGATGCTCCTTTAAAAATATATTTTAATTGATTCTGGATAATGATTTGGGCTTATCAGGGAGCAGGCGGTGGAGGGATGAGGAATGGGTGGATGGGGAATTTGTGGAGTGAAGAGGAGAGAGGGCACAGGCAGGGCGCCGGCAGCCGCTCTCTGGGACATGAGCAGAGGGAGAGCAGCGCCGCTGGACTGGGCTCACCGTGGGTCCCACCACGGGCTGTTTCTCTTTCCCGGAGCCTGAGCAAGGGCTGTGTCTGCACAGAGCCTTGGTGAGCGTTGCAGGTGCACATCAGGGCTTTCCTTCCTCCTCCTCCTCCTCCTTCTGCTCCTCCTCCTCCCTCTGCCAGCCATTTCAGCACCTTCCCCTGGGTTCCCTGCCCGTACCCTGGTGTGGTCCCGAGCCACTTTGCCATCGCCAGGACGGAACAATCACCCTTTTCCCAGAAGCGTTTTACTGTGGGCCAGCAAAGCACGTTTGATGGAAAGCGAGCTGGATCCAGAACTGTGGTGTCCTCCTCTGTGAGGCTGTCAGCCCCCAGAGCCGGCAGAAGAGGTGTACGGGGGGTTCGTGCGAGATGGCCATGTGCCGCTGCAGCCTTTCCAGTGCTCGCAGTGCAGGGAGATGCCTCTGTTCCTGTCTCTTGCTGGGAAGAAAATGCAACAATGCTCTCTAGAGGCAGAAGAAGTCAAGAAGAGGTTTGCTTTCCCCGGCTCTGCCTTTCACCATGACCTCACCACTCTTCCCAGCTTTTTACTTCTCACAAAAATAGCAATTCCTGGGCTTTTTGGCCTCTTGAGTTGTACCTTGGATGATGTACTTCCCCCTCCCTCCCCACAGAGCAACCTGGTGTAATTGTTGCGGATGCTCGGTGGAGGGCTGGGAGCGGTGGGGAGTATTTGGGGTCAGATTGGGGAGTATTTGGGGCGAGAACGGAACTCTGGGATGAGATGGCTGAGCAGGGTGATGGAGGAAGGGGGGCGGGCTGGGGGAGATGTGCTGCAGCATGGTCCAGCATTGCTCTGGGGCAGGGAAAGTCTCTGGGGCTCGTGGTGGGATCTTGGAAGGAGAAGGGTTCTCTAAGGACTAATTAACCCCAGGCCTCAAGCAGGGGCCGATGCAGCTGTGGGGCTGCACTGGGAAGGTGGAGCTGCAGGAGCCCAATTGGGTACCAAGTGCCCGTTAATAAATGCCAGATGGGCCATGAGAGCTGGTTTGGCAGGGTGTGGGTTTCTCCTGGGCAGAGCAGGTAGCAGCTCTGGTGTGGGCTCACTGAGGATCCATTTTGAGGTGTGAAGAAGAGACCGGCGCTCTAATCACCAGAGGGGTTTTCAGAGGCTTTTCTGGATGTGGGGCTGGGCCCAGGGGGAAGCTGCATGAGCCTGGGATGCTTTAGCCAAGGCTGAAGGAGCTGGTCCAGGTGGAGCTTTGAGGTGGGGGCTAGTGGTGGGATGTCCTACGGAACTTGGGGCCTGATTCTGCAAGAATTGTCAAAAATGGGAGTGCCAGCACCTGGCTCAGCAGTTACAATCCCATCATCTGCTCTTCAACAGACCCTGGATGAGATCTGTGTCCAGCTGTGTTGGCTACCGTATGTACAAAGTGTTTGAGTCCTCTACCTGTGACCGCCCAAGGGTTAAAAGGTGGTGGGCTGCCCTGTGCAGGAGAGTGTTAGAGGTGATGTGCAGGGCCAAGATGGGAATCCAGGGGAGATTTTTGGGGTGTAAACTATGCACTTCTTCCTCTGGGAAGTTTCTGCCTGGAGCAGAGCTCAGCCCATGGAGTCACAGTTAGTGGGGTCCCTTTGCTTGTGTGAAAAGACCAGCTGAGTCTGCCGGGCTCGCTGCCCTCCCGCAGCAAGCAGGGCCTGTTCCCTAGCACGTACCTGGGGCTGGGGAGGAATGCAAAGCCCAGGCCACTTCTGGCAATCAGAAAAAAAAAATCTTACTAAAATAATTCCTTTTACTATCCTGGCCAGTTTCCAGCTCACTTAATTACATTCCAAAATCATCAACCTGGATTTCTGCAAAGCCTTTGACACTGTCCTGCGTGCCACCCTTGTCTCTAAACCGGAGACAAACCCAAACTCTCATGGATGTATGCTGGTGTCTGTGGTGCTCTGGAGAGGACTTTGCATTTGGATGATGAGAAAATGGTGTGTCCAGAGGGATGCTGGAGTTCTCCATCAGGTGGTGAGTGCCATCCGTTATCCACTGCCTGTAACTTGATTTGATGCACGGTGCTGTCAGCTGTTGAAATCTGATTAGCACAAGTGTTTTTCTTCCTCTCCTCAGTGATTTGCCATCTTCTTAATGTGATGCCCACTAATGACAGGGGAAGAAGCTAAACGAAGTTATTTTCCCATCGACTAAGTGCCAGCTCACATTGCTCTTAAAAAGAGTGAGCAGAAGAGGCAATGTCCTTCACGGAGGCTGCTGGATGGAGTCAATTAATTCTGACTTCTAAAAGCAGGATAAATGGGGAAAAGAGTCGGACATGCACCATCCCAAGAGGAGGAGATGGTCTTCTCTCCATCCGACTGCTGTTGGTCCTGGTGAGGGAAACTTGGAGCTCAAAGTACATGCGGTTTGGGGCAAGCCAACGTTGCGGTTCACCACTGAGCCATTCATCTCCTAGATTTTTTTGTCAGCACTGTCCACCTTTGTAGCCCAACTTGGAAGGGGAAGACACGTACCTGGGGATGTTTTGCGTGATTCCCCAGGTATGGAGTTGGTTCATAGAATCATAGAATGATTTGGGTTGGAAGGGATCTTAAAGATCATCTGGTTCCAACTCTCCTGTCATGGGCAGGGACACCTTGTACCAGACCAGTTTAGTGACACGGATGCTGTGTGGGACAGTGTCAAATGCTTTGCACGCTTCCAGGTAGATGATGTCAGTTGCTCTTCCCTTATCCACCAACGCTGTAACCCCATCGTAGAAGGCCACCAAATTGGTCAGGCATGATCTTCCAGGATGATTTGCTCCATGGTCTTTCCAGGCACAGAGGTGAGACTGACTGCCCTGTTGTTCCTTGAGTCTTCCTTGTTTCCCTTTTTAAAAATGGAGGTTATGGTTCCCTTTTTCCAGTCGTCAGGAACTTCACTAGACTGCTATGACTTCTCAAATATGATGGACAGCGGCTTGGCAACTTCATCTGCCAGTTCCCTCTGGACTCACAGATGCATCTCATTGGGTCCCGTGGACTTGTGCACCTTCAGGTTCCTTAAATGGTCCCAAACCTGCTCTTCTCCTACAGTGGGTGGTTCTTCATTCTCCCAGTCCCTACCATTGCCTTCTGCAGCCTGGGTGATGTGGCTAGAGCACTTGCTGCTGAAGACTGTGGCAAAAAAGTCATTGAGTACCTCAGCCTTCTCCATGTCCCAGGTAACCAGGTCTCCTGTTTCCTTTTGGAGATGACCCACATTTTCCCTAGCCTTCCTTTTATTCTCGATGTACCTGTAGAAGCGTTCTGTGTTGCCCTTGATGTCCCTGTCCAGATTTAATTCTCCCAGGGCTTTGCCTTTCCTAGCCTGATCCCTGGCTGCTCAGGTGGTTTCTCTGTGTTCCTCCCAGGCTGCCTGTCCTTGCTTCCACCCTCTGCAGATGATCCTTCTTGTGTTTGCCCAGGAACTCTTTGTTCACTCTCCTTGTGTGTCACCGTGGAGCTGAGGACGTGGGACCGCGGGGACTCAGGACCTCTCCCTGCCAAGCCTGGTGACTCACAAATGTTCTCGTAGCTGCTGGAGTGGTTTCAGAGCGTGTCTGTGCAGCGAAAAGCGAAGCGAGGCTCGCATCTCCTCCTCAGCTTGCGGAGCGCATCATCAGTTATGTCTCTGCAAGCTGGGATGGGAAATGCAAGTCAGGTCTCCCCTCTGCCGTAAGCAGGGCTCGTATTCTGCATGCGGAGCGCGGATGTCTAGACACAGGGAAATGCGGCAGCGGCTCTGAGACAATGCACAAAAAAAAAACCAGGCTGCTTTAGCCAAGTGCAAGTGCTTGCCCTTGTGCACCATGGGAAGTAGGCTCAAGCAGATTTTTTATTTCTTAATCTTATTTTTCATTCTTGGTGTGTGTGTTTTACTCCAGATTTACTACACAGAGCCCCTTAGACTGTTTCCACAGGGCTTATTTAATGTCTAGAACCTCTGGCCCTTCTTCTGGGGCCTGTATATTCAGCTGCTGTTTTTCCACACTGCAATTCACCACTAAATTGCACCGTGAGTCCTTGAGTGCTTTTGTGGAAGGATCCTTCTGTATGATCTGTGATAATCATACCCTGTGCTAATTACTTGCATCATCATAACTGTGCTCTGCTCTAAAGCATTTCTCCTTCTCTTTATTCCTTTTCTTCTCCCCCAGTTCCTCCTCCTGTCTGTGCAGCATCCCTATTCTGTGCTCTGATCTTGAATGCCACTGAAGAGCTTCTCCTTGCTAAAATTTCCTGATTAAGTTGTTTGGAAAGCAATCCTGCATATTACACATCCCATAACAGTCCCTGATGAAAACTTGTAGCGGTCCCTCATCGGGAGTCGTGCTGAGTGGTCTGCTGCAGACTCTGCGATGGCATTTTCTGTAATTGATGTCCCACGGAAGGAGGTGATTTAATTCTGCTGGAGTCATATTTGTTTTTTTACAAGTCTCCCAACGTTAATGAGACCAATTACTCCAAAGAGCTGAGACTTTAATAGCACCAGTGTATCATCTCGTGCTGAGCTCATCCCCGTGTGGGGCAGGGGAAGGTGTGGAGAGGGGGTGGTGGCTTGGAGCAGCCCCATTCTCAGCTATCGGCTCGTGGCACGGTGAGATGCTTTGGTCCGTAGGGACACGGAGCAAAGCCGGGACAGCCCCTGTTTGAGGGAATTTGCAATCCTACAGCAGCTCTCTGACATAATGCAGGACAAATTTGTTGTATAAACAGGTTCAAAAATTGTCATGTTGTGAGGAAATGCCAAAGGCTTTTGAAGAGCAAAGCCCACAGACGTGGCCTGACGTCATGTTTGCATGTTCCTCTGCTCCCATCTGCTCAGAGAATGTTCTCCTCTCCGCATTTCCCGGCCCTGAGGATGCTCGCCCAGCTGAGGATCCAGTGCTGATGTTGGTGTATTTTCTTTTGTGGAAAAGGTTGAAGATTTTAAAGACTTGTAACCTTTACACCCAGGCCTTCCCCAGGGCTCCGTTTGTACTCAAATCCTTTCCTCCCAGTTTCTATGAGCTGATTTCTGTGAGCTGTAACTTAATCAGGATGTTAATTTCAACCTTTCCGTGAAGGATTATCTTCCACCCCGCTTAACTCCCAGAAATGCTGACGCCCCATGGGCATCCCCTGCGACCAAAAGTTTTTCTCCCTTCAAACTTTCCTGTGTCTTCACAGTTCTGCAGCGTTACTTCTGTCTAACGGTGCCAACGTGAATCCTGGTGCTTGCTGAATATTTTTTCTGTATCCTGGAATTAATAATAGGCATCTATCAGCTGGAAACTTTGCATTATCCAAGGGGGGGGGTGGGGTGGATGATGCATGTGGGCAGCTGCTGACTGCTGGAGGAGCATCGCTGGGTGGTGGGTGGTTTGCTGGGTATCACTGGGCATGTGGGAAGGATGCAGGTAGCGATTCGCCCTCACTTGCTGCTGGTACCCATTTCTGGGGAGAAGGGTAGGAGGGATGGGGGTGGATCTCCCAGAGCTTTGCTGGGATACTGGGAAGTCGATGGGATGAGTGGTAGAAGGGAAGAGCTGCCAGAGCAGAGCCTGCACTGCTTTCCAGGCACTGCTGCCGTGACTCAGGGGGTTGGATCACAGGTTTGCCGAAGCGACAGCTTTTGTAGGCTTTCTTCTACTGATTTAGATGACTTGTTTGTTTCCAGGAGGAGTTTTTTGGGGGAGTCTGCCTTTCTGCTGTTTTTCTCTGCAATTATTTTTCAACGTTGCAGTTATGTCCTTCTACTAAAATGCCGGGGCCAGCCCCCTGTGACCCACGGGGAGGGCAGAGCTCTTCCGTCGAGGTTTTCCTGGTGCTCAGCATGGCAAGGACAGGAGAAAGAGGAGATGCAGAAGTGCCTGGCTTGAAGGAATATCTGAGTAGGAACTGCTGATGGCTTCTAGTCTTTCTGAATCATTTTTCCCTGCATGGGCTTTTATAACTGGTAAGAGCAGAATAAGCCTCAGCCTTCCGGTGCCGTGAGCAGCTTCTTCGCAGCTACTGCCACGGAGTAACGCTTCAGCGTGGCAAAACCATAATGAGAATTCAACTGGTGTTTGC
The DNA here is from genome assembly GCA_009806455.1 of Tetrax tetrax. Taxonomy (NCBI): domain Eukaryota; kingdom Metazoa; phylum Chordata; class Aves; order Otidiformes; family Otididae; genus Tetrax; species Tetrax tetrax. The sequence continues at coordinate 48,573 of WHYT01017847.1, forward strand.
ACGGATGAATGCAGAAAAAGATGTGAAATGGCAAGAAACCCATTAGTCTGGAAACGCACTTTGCTTTCTCAGCGCCCACTTAAGTCCTCTGACACACGGTGTTTCTTATTCTGAGTTTCAAAGGAAGTGAAGGCTGTGAAAAGCAGATTGCCTACTGTGGAAAGAAGAAATATCTCTCTGGAGATGCGAGTCCACGTTTGCTTTTTGCTGTGGAAAGGTTGAGCTTGCCCACGGGGCTGTGGGAACATCCCTTTGCGTCTCTGACCGTCCTCGCTGGGCGGGCGGCCCGTGCCACGGAGGATGGGCATGGGCGTGTAGCCAAAATCTGGCCGTTCCTCCTTGGCACTGTGGCAGTGGAGTCTGCTTCTTAAATGAGGGAAAAACCATCTGCCTGCCAGTTTTCCTGGTGGAAACTGTTCAAGAACGATGCTTTAAGAAAAATGCAATTGTGTGCAAGCGGTGCTGTCAAATGGGTGCTTTCCGTTTTTTCCATCAGCTATTGCTGTCTTGTTAAGCACCCATAACTAATTAGCCTTCATGTCTCATTAAAATCATAGTGGTTTCTTTACCTACTGGAATTTTGTAAATAGCCTTTATTCTGGTCTTTAAGGCACATTGGTTGAAGTATTTACTGGATGCCACTTATGCAGCTCTGTGCCTGTGTTCATTTTCTTCTTAAGACATTTACTGAACCACTGCTGAGAATTCCTCCAGCCCATCTGGCACATTACATGTTTGTGCAGAGTGTAACCAACTTTCCCATCCACTTCTCCGATTAATATTAAATATTCAAGGGAATTGAATTTTTTCCTCCTTGCTATGTAATCTCCCTGTCATCTACCGCAGTGTATTTGGGTAGAAATGTGGCTCTGGCAGGGCAGCGTTAGCTCAGAGGCTGGGTGAACCCAAGGTGCCCAGTCTGGCATGGCGATGGATTTTGGCAGGCAGATGGCTCCAGCAATGGGCATCTTCAAAGCCAAGGATATCAAAGTCAAAAGAGATTGTTCCTCCCTGTTCTGGCATGGCAGGGAAGAGTGTCCTGGAGGCAGGGATTTACATCTGCCCTGCTCTGAAAGCTGCCCTGCATATCCCCAGGGAGCGGTGAGGATGCGAAGGATTAGAAATGAGCTGCGCTGGCAGAGCTTTGTGGGGAGGCACTTGTACAAAACCTGTCTGCGTTAGGCGTGACGGCGACACGGCTTCGCTTCTGTAGGCAGCCTCCCGAACAAAAACGAGGACAGAATGTGTCACTTGCCTGGTGATTATCCAGAGCTGGCTAAACCCCGTACTAGCAGCAAAATCAGGGCTGAGAGGGAATTTAAGTGGCAGTAAAATATTCACAGCGGGGTTGAGGGCGGAAGGTGGTTATTAGCTCTGAAGAGGATCTCTCGCAATAAAGAGGGGCTCTGGCTTTACAGCTCTTCCTGGCAGGTAGGAAAAGGTGCTTCCTGGCCCATCCTGGCCATAAATTTGTCCACCTGGAGACAGAAGTAAGAGATACTGAAGAGGAGGATTTACAGCCGTTCATACTCTAGGATGCTGTATTGGATGTCTTTACAGCAGCATCGTGGCTGGCTTGTAATGCTGATAAGAAAACCTTGCTGTATATCTTACTGCAAGAAGAAAAGCAGCAAGCATTTGTGGAAGTGGAAAGCACACAGTAATTTTTTTCCCCTTGGAGGTGACAGTGATCCCATGCCTGTGCTGCTGTGCAGGCTCCCAGGGTGACGTGGCCTGCGCCCACGGGCTCTCCCTTGTCCCAGGGAGCTGGCATAGCCTCCCGCTGTCCCGCTGCTGCCAGGTTTGGGGGATGCTGACTCCTGAGTTATGAATGGCAGAGCTGCTGAGCGCTGGCTCCAGCAAAGGAAAGAGCCGGCAACGTATCGACTGAAATGCCCTTGTGTGAAGCGAAAGGGAGATCGCTCCTGGTGATGGATGTCGCTGGGAAAAGCAAAAGCTGCTCATGGAGGTACCGTGTGCGCAAGGAGCCTGCATTTTCCTAACGAGCCACCTGCTCAAAATCCTGTTCCTAGGGGTTAGTGGTGACCCAGTCTGGCCAAACCAGTAAGGTCAGTGTTTAAGCTCTGACTTGGTTTGGTCCAGGGTGAATGCCTGGGAGGGGGAGCAGGGCTTCGCAAAGGTACCCTCCCCCTCACGTGACCGATACAGGGATGCTCTTGGGGAAAATAACCTCTACCCCACTCCTGTGCGGCTGGACAAGGGAAATCTCAAGTCCAGCTTGCGTCTGTAGACCCTCAAGAGGGTTTTGAGGAGGCAGCTGGTGTTTGGGCCTCGGTGCCCATAGGAGGTGGTGATGCCGTGCTGCCCAGGGCTGGGTCTGAACGGGGCACGGGGATGACCGCGCTCTTCAGCTCAGGCAGCCGGAGGCTCATGAGACTGTTGGCAGTTTATTCTAATGAGAATAAACTCAATTATGCAAACACTAAGCAAAATTGGCGTTCGAGTACTTTGTAGAAGGTACTTATTTTGCCACTTCATAGAGAGAAAGGTCTTAGAGGAAACAGAGAAGAATAAAACAAATCAAAATCATTAAAGCAAATATTCCACTACTTTCAAATTAGTCTGCAGGCTGGACCAAAGCACTTTTAATTGGAGTCTGGAGTCCTGGGAAGCGCTTGGTGAGGAGCAGCTGGGGAACTTCATTAACTTTGCCTGCGTACAAACGGAGAATAGACGGAAGGGAGAGCGTGGCGCTGGAAGGGGGAGGTGGAGGTGAGGAAGAGGAGAGCGAAGTGCCTGGAAGCAGGGAGCAATCCGGGTGGAGCAGCAGTTGCTGGCAGTTCCTCCTGGCCAAGATGTGATGCAGTGGACTGGGCAGCGACTGTTCCTGCCGATCACATCTCCCTGCTCTGCTCCAGCGCACCCAGCACGATGCCTGGCTCCTTTCTCCTCTTGGTTTGCCGTCCCCTGCAAAGGAGGAGATGCTGCAAAGGGTGTTCGTGTACCTTTTGCTTGTTGTGACTGTGATGGTTCTGGCGGTGCTGAGCCGCTCTGCTGTCTGCAGGGAGGGATGCTGAGCTGCTGGGGAGAGGAGCAGCAGAAATAAGTCCGGGTTCCCCGGCCTGCTAATGGGCACATCAAGGAGAGACGAAGGCTGTCAGAGCCGTCAGGAGCTGCTCAGTGCAAACACAGATACTTGGATGTTGTGGGTGGTTTTGCTTCAGATAGCCTGTGACGTCTCGGTTTCCATGACTTCTTAACAAATTTCTCTCCCCTTGGGAAAGGAATAGAGCTGAGCCGGCCCTCACCATCGTCCCGGGGCGGCCAACGCGAGTTGCGGCTGTGGGAGTGGAGAGGCTGAGCTGGAGCCGTGGGCTCACCACGTGTTCAGGCCAGTTATTCCCCGAGTGCCTGGGTGGGAAAATAATTTCCTCTGGTCCTTTTCCAGCCATATGCTTTTAACCCTGGATGCCAGAGCTCCTCAGCTGCCAGATCAGACTTTTTTTTCCTTTTTTTCTTTTTTTTTTTTTTTCTCACAGCTTGCACTAAATCAGCCTGAAGTACTGTTTTTTGGCTCGTTTTGGGTATTTACAACCTGATGCTGACCTGGACGTCAGCCCCGCTCCTGCACCAGCCCTGCCAAAATCTTCATCCTTCCCTGGAGCTGAAGGTGGGAAATGACACAAAGGATCCCAGTGTTTCTGTCCCAGCACTGCCAGCACACTCCCGATACCTTTATAGCTTTTTATCCCTAAATTAATATAACCGAGGGATGCTGTGGGAAAGAGTAAGGCAGAGAAATAGAAAAATCCTGTCTTGGCACCCCCGTGCAGGACCAGGGCGGATGGCGGTGCTGGGATGGAGCCACCATGACCCAGTGAAGAACTGGCTTTTCACTGAGCAAAGAGCAGCTGCCTGTGTCCCACGAGGTCCTGGAGCCAGGCACCATGAGCCCTTGACTTCTGCCGTTCCCCTCGGTGGTGGATGCTTTTCTTAGCCTCTAACAAAGCCGTCTCGGTGCTATTTCTGGAAATCGTTAGGAGTGCTCAGAGCTTGACTTTGTCTCTCAGACAGCTTGATGGAGGGAAACCGAGGGGAGACAGAACGGAGTCATGCATAGGTGCAGGCGCACGCTTATCAGCACAAACGCAGTGTATAAAATTTATGTGGATCTAAACAAGGCCATAGAAATGTAAATTACCCATGTCCTGCCTCGTTAGCATGCTTCAAACCCTGCCTGCGCTGCTATGGGCAGGAGCGACGTCTCCCTGGTCACGCGTGGTGCTGCGGTCCTGGCACGCGGCAGGAGGCGAGGCTCCACGGCTCATTTTGGGGGGAATCTTAGATTCTGGCCGAGATTTGACTTTGTGGTGGAGTCAGGGCCAGTGTGAAGTCAGTGATTGTGTCACTGTGTGGGGGGGAAATCCTGCGTGTGTCTCCGGTGATGCCCTGAGATGTGTCAGCTTGGGAGGGGAGCGCTGACCCCATCTCCGTGCCTGGTTCCCGTGTATTCTTGTCATGGCATTTTGTTTGCTGAAAATAATAGGAAAAATAAGGAGGAAAATACTCCCTGAGGGTCTCTGCTGCCCCAATGAGACCTGTGCATTTTGCCGCTCTTTTGGGGGTGGCCGGTCTCTGCAGCTCCCACTGCTTTCCTTCCCAGCCTCCCCCCCAGGACCCCACATCCCGGTATTTGGAGACCCCGAGCAGCGCTTCCTCCGTTACAGCCCGCCTGCTGCAAACTGCCTTCGTGCTGCCCGGCCCGTTCTGCTGATATTCCCACACCAAGCAATGCAGAGCTACCCTGCAGTTGCAGAGTCCCATAGAAATTCTGCTTTTCCCTCCCCAAATAGCAGCAGACAGTGTTTAGCAACAACAATGCCTCCTGCAACGGGAGAGACTGACAACAGCATCTCCTGGTGAGAGACAGGAGTGCCGTGTTTCAGACAAAAGGAGATGTTTCCATTCCTTGAAGAGCTGCAACCTGTATTTTGCAAGTTAAATTGCTCCCATCTGATGGAAATCCACCTGGCGACGAGGTTGTTATTTCAGTGACACGCTGCTCCAAATTACACGCCCCATCCTTTTGATATTTCTAAATAACTTGCGTATTAGAAATTAATACTTAAGAAGGGCAAACACTCAGCGTACTGACAGCCGGAGTGTTCGCTGCCGCCTCCTTCAATAATTATTTTGCAGAATAGCGGGAAGGGGGAGCGCAGGAAAGACCTGAGTGCTGCGTTACTCTCCTCCGTGGTTCAAGGCGATGAGGACCCGGAGGAGCACACCGGGAGGAAAACCATGTTTTTTGATCATCTGGACGTGGTGATTTTTTTGTAGCGTGGGTGGTGAGTGAGCGTGCACGGGGCTGGCAGCGGGTGCGGAGGTGGCGGAGAGCCCTCCTCCATCTGCGCTGGATGGGAGCCCGGGGGTGTCTTCCCAGATTTTGCCGGCAATGTGTCTTCCCAAACTTGCCAAGGCAACAGAAGGGAAGATGAATCACGAGGAAGGCTTTGCTGGAGCCGTGCAGGAAAGCGGGCGCAAGCGGCTCGCTGCGTATTGGGTTCATCTGTACAATTTCCTAAACTGAGTTTTAACCACTTCCATTACTTTTTCTCTCTGCTGCCATTCAGGGTAGGTCTGCCCCGAAGCAGCGATCGCAGCCCATCCCCGTGTCCCCAACTCTGCCTGAAAGCAGCTGCAGGTCCCAAATTCCCATCTTTTCCCTTCTTCAGTTGCTGGTTACTGGTGCGACCAGCCCTCTCGCGAGCATCGCCTCTGCAGAGTGGCTGTGAGCAGGTTGCAAAGAGATGTTTGTCTTTGTGCCCTGCTTATGTCCCTGTGCTTCCAGGCACCTGCGTGTCCCCCCTGCTCCTCTCGGCCAGGAGAGCACCTGATGCAGAGGGAGAAATCCCCGCTGACAGATCGCAACAAACGCATCCTCACTCCACGCTCTTTTCCAAGGGTAGTGATTGTGGGCAGCCCAAGTTGCCAGTGGGGTTTTGGGTGGAGAGGAGCTCACCTCCTTCCTCATTTTTCCCATCTGGAACATTGCAGGCAGGGCTGTTGCCAGCTGGGAGGTGGCTCCTCGCACTCTGTCATGGTTTCTGTCCAGGCTGGATGTGGCCGGGTTGGCTCCTGACTTGCTTTGTCACCTCCTCAAGCTGCTCCCCACAAACACTGAAGTTAAAATGTACCTTTCCATGAGAAATGCCGGGAGGAAATGGAGGTATTTTTCCACTTTCAGATAGAATTTGAGGGTTTTTCACCCAAACATGTGCCTGCGATCTGGAGTTTTGAGAAACTACAGAATAACTCCGTGCTCAGCAGATGCCTGGGAGCGCTCGACGCAGTGATCCACCTTGCTGGCACTGCTGGAATCTCATGAGATCACTGAAAACAGGCCAGGAAAGGATCTCACCCTCCTTCCATTGCCTTTATTCACTTATTTATTGCACAGGAACTTCACCTTTGTTTTCCGTGCGATCGCTTTCTGACTTACTGCTCCAGAGTTTGGCAGCTCGGAGCCATCGGTGGGCAAATGCTTGGAAGCCGCAAGTCCACTTGTTGCAGTGCAATAAAAAAGCCCAGATGAACTTGTCCGGTGGATTGATTTCAGCAGGAACTGCACCAGGAGAAACCTGGAAGAGACATCACCGTGCTGCCGGAGAGGAGCTGGAGGTGGCGGATGAAGGCTGCGTGGTCGCGGGCAGGGGACGTGCTGGGCTTTCCGTGCTGACCTGTCTGTCCTGGTGGGCTCAGTCGCTGCTATTAAAATAAGATTTAGCATTTCTCTCCCCTCCTGTAGTTTTATTTGTGATGCGCAAGACAAATCTGGAGCAGCTGGCAGCTCTCTGGAGGGGACCTGCTGTTGAGAAAACCTGGTTTGGAGTGAGACACGCGCACGACAGCTGCCTGTCTCCGGGTTTTATACAGCCGCTCATCAACTTAATGGCAATAAATGAGCTCCCAGGCAGTCTTAACGGTGTCTTTGGGACGTCCCTGTGCTTGGGAGCTGCTTGGGTAGCGGGTTTAGCTCTTCTTTTCTTTTTTCTTGGTGTTCAGACTTAAAATAGCCTTGCAGCTCCAAGGCTGGGTGAGTTAGAGGTGCGGTACAGTCCTGGATCTTTGCTGGGCTCTTGTTATAGCTCAGCCATAAAGAGAAAAAATACATAGAATCACAGAATCACGGACTGGTTTGGGTGGGAAGGGACCTTCAAAGCCCACCCAGTCCAACCCCCTGTACCCAGTACTGGCGCCCAATACCACGATCAGGCACCAGCACCATGCACCCAGTACTGGCACCCTGCACCAGCACCCAGTAGCCAAGAGAGTCACAGAATCACGGAATGGTTTGGGTGGGGAGGGAGCGTTAAAGCCCACCCAGTCCAACCCCCCTGCAAGGAGCAGGGACATCTCCAACCAGATCAGGCCGCTCAGAGCCCCGGCCAACCTGGCCTGGAATCTTTCCAGGGATGGGGCATCCACCGCCTCTCTGGGCAACCTGGGCCAGTGCTCCACCACCCTCAGCGTAAAAAATCCATGTGATGGCATCCCTTTGGAAATACAGGCTGGATACACCTATGGGAGCACGGCAAGCCCTGCATGTGGCAAGGCCCCCAGCCCTGTGGGGTTTTTTGGGGGGGCATCTCTCCATGGCCTGCCCTGCGTGCTGGGCATCGCACTGGGGTGCGGGACTGGGGGGCCGGCAGCCCAGCACCGCTCACCGCAGCTCTCGGCGCGCCGAGCGCGGCCGTGCCCCGCGATGCCTGCCGGGAGGAGCAGACGGCAGCTGGAGCGCTGAGCGAAAACACGGCTCCGGCGGGTTGACTCACGCCTGGCGGTGTTACTTGCCATGTGTTATAATCACCGAGAAATGCTTTGCCTGCGGTATCATTTTCTTTAAATACATCATTAGAGAAAATGACAGCCCAAATTGTGGGAGGATGCTAATGGCTGCGGAGTGGCAGACAGATTGCAGAAAATAGTTCCCTGCGAACACATCGCAGGTGGGAGCCCGTGGAGGAGGAACGGCGACGGGCCGGGCACGTGGCGTGAGCAGGTGGTGCTGCCGCGACGGGACGCAGCCGCTCGCCCGGCACTGGGACAGCCCTTCTCCCTCCCGCGGCCTGGGAAAACCCTTCCCTGCCTCTGTGCCACTTTTCTGGGGGAGTTTGGAGGGAGCGGAGTGAGGAGGAGGTGGATGCCCCAGTCGGGGCTGTGCAGGAAAAAAAACCCATCAGGTTAAGTGCCAGGCGATGGAGCGATGCCTTGGTAAAGTGCAGCCAGGACTGGGTAGCCACGTGGCTGCCTGCTGCTCTGTCCTATGTGCCCGGCACAGCGTTTGTGGTCCTGGCCCCCTCCTCCTCCTCCTCCGTCAGAAAGGGCTGGTGGTCACCAGGGCCTTCATCCCCAGGGATGAAGCTCCTGGCGTGCAGCGAGGCACCAGGACCCCCTCCAGCCCTCGCGCGAGCTGCGCCGCCTCCCTTATTGCATGAAGAACAGCAAAGAACAAAGTGTGTTTTGAACTTTGCAGCTCTTACAGTCTGTTGATTTTATGATTCCTCTGTCCTCAAAACCTTGTATTTCTGCTGCATTTCTGTAAGAAACAATAAAAAAGAATGACCTTTAGTTTCTACGCAGCAGACCACAGTTCCTGGGGATGCTACACACACACCGTGTGTCCTGCTGGAGAAAGGTCTTCTGCCTTGTATTTCGAAGACATTGTGCTTAAACCCTCTTGGACTTTAATTTTTCTTGAAATTCTTTCTCTTTCCCTTTCAGGCCACTCGTTTCGCTTGCAGAAAAATAAATCTTAAGGGCTCCTTTTACTGATTTTGTGGGCATTTTCTGAACTGCCTTGCCCTTTCCTCTCTGTTTTCTTGGTGTTGCATTTTTCGTGCAGCTGTGTGTGATGGGGGGCCAGCTATGAGTTACCCAACCTCAGGCTGGCAGCACCGTTGGAGATGAGGCCACGCTGGCTTTGGTTCTTGCACGGTTTATTTTCTGCACCTGGGTGAGGCTGTAACGGTTAGGGACAGAGCCGTGGTGAGCAGCTCGTGTGTCCCCCAGCCAAGCCCTGATGCTCACGTACCTGCAATGGCCATGGCTCAGCACGGCTCAGAAACTTGCTGCACATGGGCACAAAAATCCCTCCAGCGCAGAAAAGTTGCCCCATTTCTCCAGAATTGGCCAATGCAAGAAAATTGCTGGGAAATCCCAGGGTTTCCCTCTGGGGAGATGGGAATCACTGCCCTGTCCCTGGCTCCCCAGGACATGGGGACGCGCTGGTGGGGTCTGGTGGTGGGACCAAGAGAAAACACAGCGCTGAGCGAGGGGATGGGGGTGGCTGCGGGGAGACAGCGGCTGTGTGCAACACAGCTCCCAGGCACCCGAACCGGCACCCGAACTCTCCCAGCCATCCCTTTATCCGCCTAAAGTGGGAAACTGCTTCCCACTCTTCTATCTCCAGGTAGCCTGGGCAGAATATTTTGTTGCTGCAGCGTAGGCTGAGAGCTGAGCGGGATGGGAGCGAGCGCAGCGCATCTACCGAGGAGGGATTTAAGGGGTTTAGCTTTAGTTTCTCTAATTATTTCATTGCATATTCACATTTCTGAGAGTGTGACATTGCTTCTGGCGCCAGTCTGGGACGGAGGGCAGATTTATGCCTCCGCCGAGGGGGATGAGGCTGTGCCTTCCCCAGATGGGACTGGTTCTTGGGTGGGAATATTTCTAACAGCCTGCACCATGTCCCCGCCTCCAATGGTGCTGCGGGGGTTTCCAGCTTTCCAGCAAAGAGGGGGACCCGCCGCGTCACCTGCAGCGCGGCAGATGGAGAGAAGAGGGATTTATTTACTACGAGCGAGCTGGGAACATCCCCAAACGCTCCCCTCTGCCAGCAGCAGCAGTTGGGAAGGGAAAGCACTTAGAAATGATGGAATTTGTTGACTGTCATTAATGTTTTATCTCCTCCGTGACTGCGGCGTGGAAATGTTATTTCTAGCTAGCGGTGCTCCCAGGCAGGGAGTTTCCAGTGGGATAAATCAGATCCTGTTCCTGACATGAGGCCGTTTTCTCAACTTTCTCCCTTCAAATTTGACTTGATGGAGTTAACTTCCTTTGAAAAGGATTTTCTCCTGAAGCCAGTAGGATTTTAGGTGAAACGGCACTGAGTTGTTCTGGTTCATACAGGAGGGATGGATTCATCACAAGGAAAGTGCTTGTTTTCTTTTCAGGGGCTGACAAACAGCCTGGAATGTGAATAACTTCACACATTCAAGCCAGGCACGACCCTCTGAGAGGGTTTTTTTAACATGGATCTTTGAATTAAATAATATTTCTGTAAAGCTACAGAAATAAATAACAAACCAACATGACTCTCATGTTCCCCTTCAGACAGTAAGAAAGTTGCTGGGTATTTATTGAAAAAAATTTAAAAGGCAAAAAGGGTCAGTTGTGTGGAACCGGTGGGTAAATGAAGAGGGAGGAAGGATCAGTCAGTCCCACCTGCGCTGAATTCCGTGTGGCTCTTCTGAGTGGGTGAACCTGGAAATAATTACAATAAATGTGAAAGGCTGGTGGTGGGAGGGAAATGGGTTGGCTGGCCTGAGGGAATCTTCCATCTTTAGGGACTTTGTGCACAGCACAGGTATGCTGCGGCTCCGATGGGAGAGGTGTGAGTACGGAAAAGCTGCCTTTGCCTGAGCTGTTTTAACGTGTGTTGGCTTCTGACTCTAATTCTGCCTTAATTTTCCTTGGGTGATTCTTCACGCTTGGTGTTTGATGTAGCAGGCGTGAGATGCTCTTTGATGCAATTACAGCTGGGAAGCAGGAGCGGGCTGGAATACTTGGTTGGAATTCCAAGGGGAGATGAAAGCAGTCACTTGGATAGCTGCCGGCTCCTGGATTTTGGCTCTGCCATCGGTGCAGGATCTCAGATTTGCTCCTTGGCTGGATGATATTGCCACACTCCCAGCCTTGTGGTGTTTTTTTGTGGGTGTTTTTTTTTTTTTTGTTTGTTTGTTTATTTTTTATTTTATTTTAGTTTTTCTGCTACTTAACTGCAACTCAAAGTCATCAAGCTCTGTCTCTGAGCGAGGGGAAGGGTACCCTTGCTCCTTTTGTTGTTTTATGGTTAGATGTCATTTAAGGACACCAGAGTTCTTGTTTTTCCTGCTTATTTCTTGTAAGAAGCCTTGAGGCGTTCTTTATCTGGTGTTTTTTAGCTTGCTACCCAAATATTTCTTAAGCATTATGTATTGAAAACAGGTCAACCTTACGTATAGTCTAAAAAATCCTTGGGTAAAATGCAAACCATGAATTCCATGTGTTAGATTAATCACTTTAAAAGAGAATATAATTCAAGGATTAAAAAAAACCTGATACATATATTAATTTAGATAAAATAGAAATAATATAGGCTATTTGAGGTAACATGGTGGCTTGCTGCAAGCATGAGAAAGCTCTTGACTGTCACTGCAGCTGTGAGCGGCTTCTCCCATTTCCTTCCTACCCGTCAACAGGAGGCAAAACCTTGAAACCTCCTTTGCCCTCGGTCCTGGCAGAGCAAGGCTGCGGTGCAGCTTGGCTGGAGGCTTACTGGAGCTCCCAGCCCGGAGAATTTATCATGATTATTATGACAACTGAAAAACAAGCCAGTAAAACTCCGCAGGAAGGAGATTTGCCTCCTCGGCAACAGGCAGAGAAGGGATTAGCCTGGTCTGTCAGTTCTGCGGCTCGTCTCCGGGGTTGGAAGATGTACTGTGCTTTGTGGGGTGGCTCTTTGGAGAAAGAGAGCTGGAAAAACATCCCCTAGGTAAATGGGGGTCCTGGTCTGGATCCTCTGGATTTACTCCTGGCTCGGCAGCGCTGGAGGGACAGATCCTGCCCGAGCGGGACTGCATCCCATGGGGCAACGCTGGACCAGCCCTGGGAGCTTGTAAAAATGGGTCTGTGATCTCTGCACCACCAGTAGCCCAGCCCGGGGGAGTTATTCCTGCCATATTTCTGGGCTTTCATTCAATTTGCTAATTAATTTTACGGATCTCAATTGCATGAAGTGACTCTGGCATGTACCTGTGACTGAGACCAGGGTAACGTCCAGATACTGAGGGAATTGCGATGAAATTGTGAAATCCCTTAAGCTTATTAGTGAGTAATGGTATCAGCTTTCAGCACAGCGGAGTTGGAGCAGCAAGAGCATTTTAATTTTCCTAAAAGATCTGTGTAACACAATGCCTGGCTTGCTCAGTACAGTATGAACAGCAGATAACTCCTTGCCAAGGAAAGCTTAAAGTTGTTTTCCACCAAATTGACTTTTTTTCTTCATTATTCCTTAATCTCTTATCTCCAATTTCAGGCTAAGGGATGCTAAACTTGAAATATTTGGAACATTAGAAGTTGTGGGAAGCAGTCAGAAGTGGTCCCAGGGCATGAGGTGTGGACGGTCGTGTGTGTCTGCAGGAGTTTTATGGTCATCGGGGAGAAATCAGCTGAAATCAACTTTATTGGTGTGTTGCTGCACGGCCTTCCCATGGAAGCTGTGTTATGAATCAAAAGAGCAATGAAAATTTCAATGTCCCCTCCAGGTCCTGTAAAATGACAGCAAACTCTTTGGGTCTCTCTATCCCAGGCTGCAAAGTGCCGTTCTCCTTCTGAGCTACCAGGGCTCTAGCGATGCTCCTGCCACCAAGTTGAGATCATTTTGGGATTGAGTCTGAGAATCCCAGGTGTCCCAGCGGTCCTTCTTCACTTTTGAGCAATTTCAGTTTTTTGTGGGTTTGCTGGAAACATCTCAGCCTACCAGTTCTGTCTTCACCTGGTGCGTTTGTGATCGAGCTGCAGATTTCACCAGTATGCGAAAGATTCAGAGTTGCCTTTGGCAAAACCTCAGGAGCCCAAGCTCAGCCTTTGATTTCCGTGAATGCTCCTGCCAGGAGCGGAAAGGCCAAATGGAAATCACCGCGTGGGAGGTTTTCCCTCTCCCCTGTGCTTTCACCTGAGCTTCGTGAGTCAGGGGCTTGCCTTTCAAACTGCAATAAAACCCAAATGGAGTAAATACAGGTGGTTAAGGCACATTAGAGTTTGGTCACTACCAGCAACAGCCGCCTCCTGGTTCATTAGAAGGACAGGGAGGGTGGAACTGGGAGCCTGCTTCCGCCTCTCCCCGGCAGTGCCTTTCACTGGGTGGGTTATTAAACAATTCTTAAACAATTCAGGGAGACCATGCACAGGCCGTTTGTTTTGCTTTGTTTTTTCCACTCTTTTTGTGTGTGGTGTTTCTCTTATTTTCTTTTTTTTTTTTTTTATGAGCCTTTGGGGAAATAATGCTAAAAATGTTATTAAGGAGCCATTGACCATACATGCCCTGCAGATTTTTTTTTCTGATAAAAGCCGCTGCCTGGTGCTTTAGAGGAAGGAAGATTAAATACAAGCCAGCTGAAAAGATCTTCCCGAGAAGAGTGGGTGAGGTTGCTGAAGAAAGGACCTTTGGTCTGTCAGTGACATCCTTTGTCACCAGCATGATGACTTGAGGTCTGCAGGGACACCAGGCTCCCGTCTGGCTCTTGTCTGCAGAAAGTGGAATTGGATGAGAACATTGTGGCCTGAAAGCTTTCTGAATAACTCAACGCATGCCCTGTGCTGCAAAGATGTTGCATGGAGGGGTCATGCCATGTTTGCCGCAGGGAAGGGGTGATAAATGGGAGAACCGCTCCAGAGGAGGATGCTGAGGCAGATGCCAGCAGGATGATGGGGATGAAGGGGGCTGCATTAGGGGTAGAAAACTATCTACCTCTTATCTTAACAGGGACGAGGGTGTGATGTGGTGACCCTGGGAATAAGGAGTCTGCAGTGTTGTCCATCCAGCCAAGACGTCCCCTTTCCACATCCTTGCTGGCTCTTAGGCAGCTTGGATTTCCTTCTTGAATGTGCCCAACCCAAATTTTGTGATACTGGTGGGCAACTGAATAACTGGCTACTGAGTGCTGTCCTGTACTGGTAGGAGATGTACTGGACCACCAATGAACAAGGGACAGGCTTGCACCCCACCCCCCAACCTCCGTAGTGTTGATCTGTTGGTGTGCAGGCACTCTCTCCGTGTTGTGGAGATGGAGCCCGTAGCGTGTCGTGAGCACTGAGAGCACGTTTTCTAATCAGACGCAGAGCCCTTGTCAGCCCAGAGCTGGTTGTTTAGCCTACGCATTTTAAGTAGGCTGCTGCCAGTTTTAGTTCAAGGGCATTACCCTTCACACATTTTAACAGAGAAAAATCCTGCCTGATCCGTGTGTTGAGTTTCTGCCGATGGAGCAATCTGCTCAACCCTGAGATGCATTACCCCATCACTACTAAAAAGTCACAAGAACCGGATAAAAAAAAAAAGCTCTGCGGCCCTTTCAGAGGGCTGCTGGATGCGATTCACCGAAGCCTGAAGTTGTTATTTTCCTTTCTGGCTGTAAATTGTTCTGAGTGACAGCCTATGAAAGACACTACATCAAACTAAGTGAAATCAGATAGATAACAGGTCTTCCCGGGGAGCTGAAACGACTTGGCATTTGACTGTACGGCTCTCGAAACTCATGAGGTGTCTTGTGTGTCCTGGGTACCAGCTCACCTGCTGTGCCTCGGTGCTAATCCAGTCCTGTCCCTTGCTCTGGACATCTCCAAGGGCAGCGTAATTGAAATGATGCTTCTTTTGATGTGGAGTGGTGATATTCCCTCCAGCTGGGCGGGGGTGCCTTTTTTCCCTCTCCTGTGGATGGGCTGGCGGTGGCTGGAGCAGGAGGATGGAGAATATCCATCCAGTTTTTGGGAGAAGTTGCATGGATGTTAGTAGGACAAGTGGTGCCAATCCTGGCTCTGAAGTTGTCCTCCACTGTGGTGGGAAGGGGTTCGTTAACTCTGATTAGAACATTTGTGATTCCAATGAATCACAGTTTGCCTTTTGTTTCCACCCGGGCTTCTGTTCTGCGTGCTTGATGCCGTTCTCTAAGGAGAGAGTGCAAATGTTAAGGTGTTGGAATAATATTGCCCCAAGGTTCACGGGGTAATGACAAGAATGTGTCTGAGTAGTTCAGGACTTAACAAAAGGTACAAAACAATTAAGCTGTGATTAACAGTCAAGTGTTTCTGTAATTACAGAGCTAGATTTTGTGATACTGTTTACTGCCTTTTCTAAAATGGAAGAAACCCAATTGCAGAGACTGGCTTACTTTAAAAAAAAACCCTGGTAATACACGGGAAGGCAGAGACAGCGCTGCTGGCTCCTGAGAAGACCCAGCCCTGTGTTATGGGGCAGAAACTGGGGCTCCCAGTGGGATGTGGAGCCTCATTAACACACATTGTTGAGATTATTTGGTACCTTTAGGTGACAAATTATCTTGCACTGCCAGGGACTACTAAATGGAAATAAAAACATTAAAAGAGGTTTTTGTTTGGGTTGTTGTTGTTGTTGTGGGTTTTTTTTGTGTTTTTTTTTTTTTTTTTTTTTTTTTTTTTCTGAAGCCCAACATGGCAGAGCCTTGTGACCTTCCTGCTACCCAGCACTTCTTGGGGCAGGATCCACCCCTCAGGTATCTTTAAATGTAAATGGGTGAATTATTTTTCCAGGGGAAAACATCTCACTGAATAGAAGAGAATGTAACTTCACTTTTTACATACAAAGACTTCTGAAATCAGGTTTTAGAATTAAAGAAGAGTGAGTGAATTAGATCAGGGTAGCAAGATAGAGAAGTTAAAAGCTTTAGACAAAAAGCGTGGTTTTCTGCAAAGAGGGAGGATGCGGCATTGGAGGTCGGTTCTGCGCGGTGCTGGGTGCCTTTTGCTACCTGTGCAGGTAAAGGTGCTGGGGGATTGGGTCTGCTGGGTCTGTGTAACCCATCAGCCCATAAAGATCTGCCAAATGTAGAGGAGAGGAAGCTGGGATAAATCACAAACAGTTTAATTATCAGGTAGTGCCATAAATATTTCAGCCAGCCTCCTGGGGACTGAAAAAGATCTTGTTTTCTCTCTTGCCAGCAACAAGAGAAGAGGCTGAACAGATTTTCCTAAGGCTGAAGCTCCAGCCTGGATGGGTTGGGAGCGGGGCCTGGCCAGTCCCATGGGATTACGGGGAACCTGGCAGCTCAGCGGGGCTGTATCGCTCCTGCATCTTGTCTGAAAGCTCCCCAAGTCGTTGGTAGGTTATTTGTAAGCAATCAGAAATCAGGAGTGATTTGTTACTACTGAGAGATGCTAATTCAGGTTCTGGAGGGAATTCATTAGCTGAAATGGCTTTACTGTACGCGAGTTGATAACAGCCGTCTGGGGGCAACGCTGCTGGCTTCTGAGGGGCGTCTGGTGGCTTCGGGAGCAGGCAGGAGCCTGAAATAGCAGTGCTCCGGTACCCGTGGTTATTTGACGACTCCTTGCTGTTTTTTTTTTCTCCTCGATATCTTAAGGTGGGATCAAAGATCCCAGCTCATCCTGGGGTCTCCCAGATGGCCCTCGAGAAAGGAATCCTCTCCCCACAAGGATGTGGAGCACCTCTTGCAGGAGACAGCACCACCAGTTAGGACCCAACTGCAAGACAAGGACAGAAAAACACATAAAGTGATGAAATACTTGGGCAGCATGGCTGCAAGTTGTTTTGTTCCTCTTGGCAGAGGAGTTAACTGTTGAGGAAAATTGGGCAATTGATGTTGCTGCCAGGTGTTCAGCGCTTTTGGATGGACAAGGTGGCAGAGCTCATTTTCAGCCCTGCTGGGATGGAGAGAGGGTGGAAAATGCCACAATAGAGAGATGAATAGAAGGGAAAAAAAATTTTCTTCCTCCCTTGAAAGATTTCTGGTGAAATGAGACCTATTTCTGCGCTAAGAAAGGACCAACCATCTTCCTTGTATTTCATGAGTGCTCGCTTACTGTTAGCACAAATAAAGTAGGCACCCTTTATTGCTGATGTACACTTGAGAAAGGAGAAAAAAAAACCCTCTGCTTTTATTTCCCCCCTTCCAGTTTCTTCCTGGTGTAGCTGGTGTCGCTGACTCCTCTGTAGGATCAGTCATTAATCAGCCGCTGCCGCTCTGGCTGTGGGTCGTTGGCGGAAAGCATCAAGGAGGAGCAGGGTGGAAATAAACTGGGGTGGGCGGGGGACAGCAGAGTAGAGGGGACATCATCTGGGAGCTGGGACCTACCAGGGACTCCCAGCCCTGCCTGCCGTGTCTGGGAGGTTTGTAGCGTTTCTCTCCCTTGTGGATTCCCTTGTGTCTAATAATAAGGTTGAGCTCCCATTTGGTGGCGGATATTAGTGGAGGTTTCCTCTATCCAGATGCCTGTTTTTGTCACACCTTGCCATCTGGGAAGAAGTTATGGATTGCATGGAGCGGGTCGTGGGAAGCT
Source organism: Tetrax tetrax (assembly GCA_009806455.1). Lineage (NCBI taxonomy): Eukaryota > Metazoa > Chordata > Aves > Otidiformes > Otididae > Tetrax > Tetrax tetrax. Next base: position 65,907 of record WHYT01017847.1, read on the forward strand.
GCTGTCACTGCTGGAACTGTTAACCTGTGCAAACACAAAGCATGATGTCCTGTGGGACGTGGGGTTGGTGCCATGGAAACGAGCTGTGTGCCCCCCCCGGCTGCGGCCTGGCTCGCTCTGACTGGCAGGGCGTCAGGAACGCTCCTGCCCGCGACTGAAATCCTGCTCTGTTTGGCACTTTAAAGAAATAAATGGTGGGATAAACACATGTGAAACGGAGAGCCATGCTGTCAGCACTGGTTTTTGTTTAGCGTGAGCCCTGTCCAACGCACTTGGGTGACAGTGTGCTGCATTGCCTTGGCTTAATGCTTGCCAGGCTCTTCAGGAGATGGATTAGCTCAGCACAGATATAATTATTCCAGCAGGATGATTGTTTCTGCAAGGCTCTGGCTGAAATTTCCCTGGTGCAAGGACTAGGATGGGCAGGAGTGTGAGGGTGATGAGCAGCCTTCTGCTTCTGCAGCAGAAATCATTTCCCAGGCTTGAGATGCTGTGGAAGCTGAAGCAGTGTTTGCTCCAGTGAAACCTTCCTTGCCCAGTTTCCAGGTGAGATTATTCCCAGCTCTGATGTCCAGCTTGGACATCACTAAGGGGGAAAGTTCACTCACTTTGGCGGAATGAGGGCATTTGTTTTGTGAGACATCCAGGCTGGCTTTAGAAACGTAAACCCAGAATATGCCACATTCATCAGTATGCCATCGCTCTTGATGCCATGTTTTACTGTTGAATTATCTCGAATGTGAATAAAACCTTGGTCTATGGCTGTTCTGACTGTGCCAATATTTAAATTTTAGGTCAGAAAAGGCTTTGCTGTTCTCGCAAGGAAAGAAAAAGCGCTGCCAAACAGGTCCATACCGTTCCTTCTGTGCTGTGAGTAGTTGCACAGTTGTGGTTTATGCCCTGCTGTGCCCTTTCCGCCTAAATCCCCCTAACCCAGGGGATGTCTCCAGGAGCTGCTGGTGGGATACTGGCACCCGAGGGACAACGATCCCCACTTGGGGCAGCGAGACCACAATGGAGGTAGGAAACACGGGGGTGATGTTTCCTCCAGGAGCATCTGGAATGAAAAGCTGGGTGGGAATGGAAAACTCTTAAAATAATTAAAAAAAAAAAAAAAAAAAAAAAAGGCTAAACCCAGCCATCGGGGTGTTGGTCACCATCTACCAGCACGTGCCGCAGCCTGGGAAGAGGCTCTGATTTACTGCGGTGGCTCCAGCTCAGCAGCGGCCGAGGGCATTTCTGTTCAGCCTGCTGGCACTTTGTTTCCCTCTTCCTTCTGCAGCGAGTTGAGCTATTTACTAAGAAAAAGAAAAAATGCGATGTTTAAAAATATAACAGAATGGATGCGCTTTAGAGCAGGTGGTGGGAAATGTGAGACAGCTCTGAAGTGTCTGACTCCGAGCGCCCGGAGCGTGTAACGCCTGGCTGCAGCTCCTCAGGACATGGCTGCAGTGACTGCCGGAGGGGAGCGAAAGGATTCTGTTTATCTTTGGGTTTGCTCCTTCAAAAGGAAGATGAAATAAATACCATTAAACAAAGCTTTTACCTCTTTGCCCATTGCATAGTGCAGAGACCATTTGTGATTAATAGCAGGTGACCTCAGCTCCTCAGGAGCTGGAATTAAAGCTGTGTGAGTAATGGATTATTTTCCTGCCTTTGTGGGTGGCTCCGGAAGGATCAAGTGCTAATTTTGTTTGGGGTTCATTTACAAAGGTAGTTTTTCTTAAGTTTAGGTTGTTTGGTTTCTTTCTGTAATGTGGAAGAATAACCTCAGCAAGGAGATTGCTTCAAAAGGCCACCATCTTCTGTCCGTCACAAACCCTGCAGAACGTACCCACGCTGCCGTGTGGCATTGGCAGGGTGTTTGGGACGTTTGCTGAAGGGATGTTACTTTACACATCCTGATATTTATTTTCTTGAAGGTGAGTTTAATGAACCACTCATATTGGGGTGGTGGGCACCACGCATCCCTGTGTACCAGCTCCTCATGGAAGATAAAAGCCAGAAGGAGATTTGGGGTTTGATCCATGTTCATGTTGGGTCTCCAAGTTCCTTCGGAGCACAATAATCCTTCCTGATGGATTTCTGGGTCCAGACCTTCAACCAGAAGCATCAGCTTTTAGTACCTTGCACTGAGACCTCGCTGTAGGATAAAGTATGCTGGAAACAATTCAGTTGCAGGTAATTTATTAAAGATCGAGTGATGGGAGAAGATGCCTTGAAAGCAGTGTGTATAGTTTAATATAGGTGCAAATATTAAAGTGTCAAGGGAAAGTATATAAGAAAAACAATCCCTGAGTGGTATAAGGAGTAATAGGTAAATATTACATTTCAATAAATTCACTTAAAAGCATTCTGACAAATTTAATCCAGACTTTGTGTTTAGGTGTGTGGGGAAGTAATTGCTACCAGTCATCAAAAAGAAAATTGTCCTTTTTTCACTTCTTACCTCTGAGTTTTTAGAAGTATCTCGGGAGTGACTTTTATGCATTTTACCCAGTTTACTTCAGGGGGAGGGAATAGCAGGTGGGGTTTGAAGGTGGAGTGATGCTCTTGGGGCTGTGTGGGTGAGATCTTGATTCCTACAGTGCAGCTCAGGCGGTCGGGGACATGCTGCTGGCCCAAGCACATCAGTTTTACCCTACCCGCCTGCTTGCTTGGGAGCACGTAGCCCTGCCTGGTAAAAATACCTGGTTATTAAATGGTGCAATTTCCTATTCCTTTGAGGGTCAAGGATGTTGAAGGGGAAGAAGGTCTCGGAAGGATGGAGGGATGGGAGCAAGGGGGTTTTACTGCATGCGCGCCCCGTGGCAGGGAAGAGCTTTGCCGAAGAGCATCGCCCCCCAAACCAGTGCTGCAGGCGCAGAGCCCCGGCGTCTAAAGCCGGCACCTAAAAAACCAGTGAGCTGTGGAGTGCCTGCGCTCTTCTGAAAGGGCCATTTCTAACAGTCATTTTAAAAGCAAATCTAATGGGTGTCAGAGGGATAAAATACAGCAAGGTGGGCAGCAGCTCTGGGGGTCAAAGGGTCTTACTCTGTGCATCTCTGGGTCCAGTCCCACTGCTCCGTCTGACCACGTTGAGAACTACAGGGGTTTTTGATTCGTGTTCA
>WHYT01017847.1:79608-101103 GCA_009806455.1 Tetrax tetrax
TAAAAAAAAAAAAAAAAAAAAAAAGGCTAAACCCAGCCATCGGGGTGTTGGTCACCATCTACCAGCATGTGCTGCAGACTGGGAAGAGGCTCTGATTTACCGCGGTGGCTCCAGCTCAGCAGCGGCCGAGGGCATTTCTGTTCAGCCTGCTGGCACTTTGTTTCCCTCTTCCTTCTGCAGCAAGTTGAGCTATTTACTAAGAAAAAGAAAAAATGCAATGTTTAAAAACATAACAGAATGGATGCGCTTTAGAGCAGGTGGTGGGAAATGTGAGACAGCTCTGAAGTGTCTGACTCCGAGCGCCCGGAGCGCGTAACGCCTGGCTGCAGCTCCTCAGGACATGGCTGCAGTGACTGCTGGAGGGGAGTGAAAGGATTCTGTTTATCTTTGGGTTTGCTCCTTCAAAAGGAAGATGAAATAAATACCATTAAACAAAGCTTTTACCTCTTTGCCCATTGCATAGTGCAGAGACCATTTGTGATTAATAGCAGGTGACCTCAGCTCCTGAGGAGCTGGAGTTAAAGCCGTGTGAGTAATGGATTATTTTCCTGCCTTTGTGGGTGGCTCCAGAAGGATCAAGTGCTAATTTCGCTGGGGGTTCGTTTACAAAGGTAGTTTTTCTTAAGTTTAGGTTGTTTGGTTTCTTTCTGTAATGTGGAAGAATAACTTCAGCGAGGAGATTGCTTCAAAAGGCCACCATCTTCTGTCCGTCACAAACCCTGCAGAACGTACCCACGCTGCCGTGTGGCGTTGGCAGGGTGTTTGGGACGTTTGCTGAAGGGATGTTACTTTACACATCCTGATATTTATTTTCTTGAAGGTGAGTTTAATGAACCACTCATATCGGGGTGGTGGGCACCACGCATCCCTGTGTACCGGCTCCTCACGGAAGATAAAAGCCAGAAGGAGATTTGGGGTTTGATCCATGTTCATGTTGGGTCTCCAAGTTCCTTCGGAGCACAATAATCCTTCCTGATGGATTTCTGGGTCCAGACCTTCAACCAGAAGCATCAGCTTTTAGTACCTTGCACTGAGACCTCGCTGTAGGATAAAGTATGCTGGAAACAATTCAGTTGCAGGTAATTTATTAAAGATCGAATGATGGGAGAAGATGCCTTGAAAGCAGTGTGTATAGTTTAATATAGGTGCAAATATTAAAGTGTCAAGGGAAAGTATTTAAGAAAAACTTAAAAAAAAGAGTGGTATAAGGAGTAATAGGTAAATAGGTAAATATTACATTTCAATAAATTCACTTAAAAGCATTCTGACAAATTTAATCCAGACTTTGTGTTTAGGTGTGTGGGGAAGTAATTGCTACCAGTCATCAAAAAGAAAATTGTCCTTTTTTCACTTCTTACCTCTGAGTTTTTAGAAGTATCTCGGGAGTGACTTTTATGCATTTTACCCAGTTTACTTCAGGGGGAGGGAATAGCAGGTGGGGTTTGAAGGTGGAGTGATGCTCTTGGGGCTGTGTGGGTGAGATCTGGATTCCCACAGCGCGGCTCAGGCGGTCGGGACCGTGCTGCTGGCCCAAGCACACCAGTTTTACCCTACCCGCCTGCTTGCTTGGGAGCACGTAGCCCTGCCTGGTAAAAATACCTGGTTATTAAATGGTGCAATTTCCTATTCCTTTGAGGGTCAAGGATGTTGAAGGGGAAGAAGGTCTCGGGAGGAGACCGGAAGGATGGAGGGATGGGAGCAAGGGGGTTTTACTGCACGCACGCCCTGTGGCAGGGAAGAGCTTTGCCGAAGAGCATCGCCCCCCAAACCAGTGCTGCAGGCGCAGAGCCCCGGCGTCTAAAGCCGGCACCTAAAAAACCAGTGAGCTGTGGAGTGCCTGCGCTCTTCTGAAAGGGCCATTTCTAACAGTCATTTTAAAAGCAAATCTAATGGGTGTCAGAGGAATAAAATACAGCAAGGTGGGCAGCAGCTCTGGGGGTCAAAGGGTCTTACTCTGTGCATCTCTGGGTCCAGTCCCACTGCTCCGTCTGACCACGTTGAGAACTACAGGGGTTTTTGATTCGTGTTCAGCAGTCTGAAATTTTCCTTGTCTCCTGCATACAGCAGCAAACACTTATTCATTCCTGGGCTTTGACCTAATTCCTGGCCATAAATATTCAATTTCTGCAAGGGAGCAGAGAAGAGATGATAAAGCAGAAGCCTCGATCAAATGGCACAGATGCGCAACAGTCTTTAATTGATTTGCTTTTGTCAGATATAATTAAGTCCTACATTTCATTGTAGTTCTTGGCTCACGTTCATATCTCAAGAAGTCTTTGGTGATAAGGAGCATTCTGGTTTCCAGTGAGACTGACGGACTCTCTCCATAGACTATGCAGGAGGCATAGTGTTTTGTGTGGCATTGGCTGAAAGTAAAGCTGTGCGGCACGGCCAAACTCCAGCTTTTTGATTGCAATGAAATGCCAAGATGTCACTCCTCCTTCTGGGCATCTTGCTTGTCTGTTCCTTCCACTTCTGTAAGCACCAGTTGCTTCACAGTTTGTCAGCTCTGGGGGGTGCTCAGCTGCCCACCCTGTCTGTCAAAGCTTCATGTGCTTACTTGCTTAAGCATGTGCTTAAATCTCACCTATTTATTTATTTATTTTCCCTGGGGGTAAGATGGACTTCAGCACGTGTCCAACTGAGGCTCCAGGGCCCCGTGCTGTGCCCACAAAGCCCATGCCAGCATACCCATTATGTTTTGCTGGGAACAGTATCAGGAATTTAGATTCCTTTATGCTGCTCATTGTCCTCCAAAAATAAGCAGTGCCTTTTCCCTGGCATCTGAAAGAAGAAGAAAAAAAAAAAAAAATCCAAAAAACCCCACAATTTTGCAATATAGTGAAGGAGCTGGGTCAATGGTTTGAGTAGCAAAATCCAAGTTGGTCCATAAAATATCCTATGAGCTGTGGAGTGGGGTCCTGCTGGAGCTGCCCAGGAAGGGAGGGGGTCAGTCTGTATGGGGAGTACTTGGTCCATCTTTGTTAAGAGGCTGAAGCTATCCAGGGAGCTTTAGATGTTAAGGCTCCTGTAAGGTTTTCATAATTCCTGTTGAAGGAAAATGACTTGAAAACCTTCCTTTGCCCTGCTCTCTTTCTGTCTATTGTATTATTTAATCTCACCGTCGCTCAGCAAAGTTCTTATGTGCTGAAAGGAAATGAAATCTGCTGTGATATTACTGCTCTCTGCTTAGATAAATAACGTCGTGCTGAATTCAGGGTATGGCATGCTGGCTTTTACCTTCCAGATGCGCTGCTCTGGGGAAGCGCGGCTCTAACAGGTGGGAAGTGCTCTGAGGTGTCGCAGAAAAATGTTTAAATCCCCACCTTTGGAGCCGAATCCTTTAACCAGTAAACAAAGTGACTGGGTGTCTTGGGCGAGAAGGACTCCAGGGATGTCACCTACCTGATTCAGTGGGGCTTTAGCGAAGATACTTGGTCTTGCTTTTTGCCTGCTGGGCTGAAAGAGCCTTTTTCCAAAGGAATTGTGGGTTGAATCTCCAATTCATCAATAGCTGTAATGTCTGGGCATGCAGAAACTTTGGGTTTCGCACAGCCCGAAGAATGGCTCTGTTTCTCTGAAAGCAGATACCTCACTAGCTGTGGTATGAGATTATAAGATGTTCTTGTAGGACAGTTTCCCTTGTCCCCAAACTGAGGACAACAGAGAGCCAAGCATGAGCTTCTCAATGTGTTGCTCATTAATGATGATGCTCATAGCCCAGCAAGTCTGTGAGATCTCCAATACATGGGAGGAAGGACATGGAAGGAAGGACAGGAGATTTGGGGAGACCTTGGATGTGCTGAAGATTAGGAGGGAGCTCAGACTGCAGTGGGTGGTTGCCCTAAACCTGAGCCTGGAAGAGCTTGAGGATGGAGGGAGAGGGAGACTGGTTTGGTGATTTTTGTTGTGCATGGCTGTGAACTCTGCCCGCAGGTGACCAGCGCTGTGATGGACACATGCCCTCCACAGAGGTCGTGAAGGAGACTCGACACAGTGGCTGTCAGCAGCTGCGGTGCAGTTTTTCAATTGACCGCTGTATCTGGACCATTTCTATTTCAGGACATCATTCTCCTGGGGTCCTGCTAGGATCTGAGAGCAGGTTCAGATGACAAACTGTCCCATGATCTCTGTTTCAACCTTGCCCTCCTGACAGTTGGCAGTTGATACTCAGGTCCTTTGAAATGTGCTGAGATGGGTTGTGTGCATTGACTCTTTCATCTCTTTCTGCAGAGGGCTGTTTCATCATCTTTTGAGACTTCTTTGGTACTTTTAAGTTGCCTGCAATCTCCAGATGGTTAGGACCTCAAGAAAGTGTGGAGAAGAATCAGTCTAATTCACTTTTTCATTAATTGGAGAAAAAAGAATATATACTTCAGAGACAAAATGTTAATTTCCACTGAAAACTTCCTCATTCAGATTTAATTCCTGTTTGGGGCAAGGGAGAAATTAGAAGTGGCTTAAGACAAGCAGGTAGGTGCAGAAGTCTAGAGAGAACCACCTCCTGTAAATAACTGCTCGCTCAGAAATGCGATGGGAAATGCTGGGAAGCTGGAAATTTAGGATTCAACCCCCCTGGGAAGGGAGATTGCCATCTCCAGGAGCAGGGATTGCTTTTGCCCATTGTTGGTCTGTGAGATCTCTTCCTTCATTCTGGAGGAGGGAAGAATGAGTGTGGGTGAGCGCATTACCTAACGACTCCCAGGGAGGTGGGAGAGGGGTCCTCTGCCTGAGGGTTCAGAGGTTCCAGCTGATGATCTGCAGGAGAAAACCGATGTCATTGCAGGGGGCACCAAGGGTGACTTCTGCTGGAAGTCCTGTGCAGCCAGTAATTAAAACACCTTAAGGGTTTCTCATAATGACAGCTAACAAATTTTTAATAGAACAGGTACTTTGACCAAAGTACCAACCCCAAGCCTACTCTAAACCTGGTTGCAACACAGGAATTTTGTGGTTGCCTAGGAACTGGTGATCAGAGCCTGGTTATGTCCAATATGGGCTGACAAAGGGCATTTTCATCAGTATTACCATTTTTTTTTTTTTTTTTTAATGGCCATCTGGTCCTACAGCAACTTCCAAAGGGCCAGCTCTCCAGAGCTGGGGAAAATTGAGCTTGAAATTGTCTGGGAGAGAAAATATGGGCAGAAAAGTGTGAATGAACATTGGGGATTTTTAGGTAGAGATCATCACACGGATAAGTCCCTGGATTTCATCATAAAGAGATGTTGGCTTTGCCTTGAGGATCTCCCAGGTTCAGGAGCCAAGTCAAAGAGTCAAAGTAGATATTAAAAAAGCGGTAGTTGGAAAAAGGAACTAGATAGCAAATGATGTGTATCAGAAATTATGAAGCTTAGCCAGTGATGGGGACAATAATTAAAAGAGCTTGAAGTCTGTGGCTATCAAGAGTAAGGACAAAAAACTTTAAATATCTTCAAACAGAAAAGAAAACGTTTCCAGCGGATGGGTTCATCACTGGATGACATGGTTCAATCAGCACAATAATATCTGGTCACTATTTCTTTGTGGCATTTGGGAAGACAAAACCATGTGCTTATCTCCCTAATGGGAGATAAAATCTTTCCCGTTCCATCTCTAATCAGCAGAGTAGTAAATTATATCTGTGTTGTCAGGGGGTGCACTTGGAAATCAGTGTCCGTATAGCTTGTATTTGAGAGTCTCGGAAGATTGAGGTCTGCAGATGTTCGTTTTTAATCAACAACAGAAAAGCTGGGAAAGGGCTGGTTTACATTTTAAAAGGCTGTCGTTGTGTCCCAGACAACTACAAGATAGTAATCCTGGACAATATAATGGTGTAGGTGAAAGGGAACTCAGATGATGAAGAATTAAAGGCTAGGAATAAAACTAACAGCTTTATGAAGCAGAGGCTTTTAGAAGAAGTCTGAATTCATTGGCTTAGTCATGGTTATTAGCAGCTCTAATGTGCCTAACATCTTGTGGAGCGTTTGACATAGTTCTGCACGGCATTTGGATTAAGCCACCCGAAACCGTGGTGGGAGCAGGTACCTGACAGGGCTGGTGGATCATTACCCACGGTGGGAGCCCTGCTGGGATTGGCAGTGACGAGGGTTTGGCGTGTGCCTCTATCCAGCACTGGCCTTGTCAGGACATAAAGCCTCTTGATGTGCAGTTTGTTATAGAATTGAACTTTTAATTTTTTTTTCCTAGGATGCAGTAATCTGTAAAAATTATGGGTGAGGGTGTGTTCCAATGGAAAGGAACATTTAAAAAAAAAAAACCCAAAAGATTAAAAAATGGTGATATAGTCTACGCAAGTGGCTATCCAAGAAGGCACTGGTCTAGGTTCTCAGTGCTGTTGACTGAACCCAGATACAAGGACACGGGCGTCATCTGTGTCTGGAGGCACCTTCTCTACAGTGCCCAAAGTAGCGCTGCAGACAGCTTCTTCCAGAGCTAAGAGACAGGATCCTTACCCTTCTGTCTTCCCAAAGACGCTGAGGGTTCCATGTACCACTGTGGCTCTTGTCCAAGAGGATCAGCTGAAGTTGCCAGGGTGCTGGAGGGTCTTTGGACTTGAATCAGAGCTGGGAAACTGCTGCCTGGAGTGAGACAGGTTGAGAAAAGTGAGATGTTTGCCTTTGCTTTCCATCTTGCCGTCTGCTTTCGACACCTCAAGGGCAGTGTTTGTGCGTTGGGAGAAAGGAGCTGCTGGGGCACGCTGGAGCAGCCCTGCCCAGCCATCCCCATGGCTTTCTAGGGATCAAGCGAGAAACACAAATTCACCCCAAAAGAGGACCCCAGCTATTAATTCCTCTCCTGTTTCTACTTCATTTCTAACATTCGCCTGAAAGGACACAGCGCTGCTGTGGAAGATATGCCGGGAGAGCCGAGGAGCACAGGCAGAGCTCTTGGAGTTGCTAGGTGACTGCTGCCCTCAGGGCATGATCCCCCAATGCCGCCTGCTCCTGTGATGAAAAATGCATCTCGTTTGCATCCATTGGACAAAAATACTGTCACTTGGGGCTTGCTGGTTGAGTCATTCCCACTGGGAGCCATGGGTTATGTGGGCGGCTGAGAGAGGCTCCAGCCAGCCCGGAGGTGCTCAGCCCCCAGAGCAAACCTCTCCCACGGGGCTGGGGTTGGCCCCAGGGACCATCCTGGTCACCTGCCACTCCATGGTCCCATGCCAAAGAGATGCTCTTAGCGCACAAGCCCAGCAATAGCAACAAATAGCTATGCCTGTTGGCCAGCATTCTCTTCCCAACAATCAAAAACCTTGTCTGAGTTTTTTTGGGCTGTCCTTAGAGAGCAGAGAAGCCTTTCACATCTCGACTCCAGAGATGGGGAGAGCAAGATACAAGGGGGAAGGTGAAGTAACCTACTCCAGGCGCAGCCAGGACCGGGTTGCAGGCATTGACCTCTGGGTGTGCAAGCAAATGCTTGTGATACTTCTGTTGACTTCAAGGTTTTTAATTAATTTCTCAAATTAAACACAGTTATAGCATAACATAAAAAGTTATTCTTTTACCTTCCCTCTGGTTTTGCATGTAAGACACGATTTCAGGTTAAATGCTGTTTTGGCAGTGGACCAGTGATATTAGAGGTGCGTCAATGAACACGTCTCTTAAGGTCACTTCTTCCAAGAGAACAAAGGAGATATTTTAGTCCATGGTAGCCAATGATTTTAATGCCTGAACGCTCTCTCTTAAGAACATGTTGTGAAGTATAGGGAAACTCGTTTTAGTGATGTTCCCTGGCCAAGTTGAAGAAGCTATAAACCGTCATGTTTTCAAGCTGTGTCCCTTCATTTGCCTCCTCAGAGGGATGGTTGCAACTCAGAGGTGGTTGCAACAAGAGTGGTGGGATACAGCTCCTTTGCAATCAAAGCTGAGGGGAGAATGATGGGAGAGTATGAGGAATCCATGGTAAAAAATAAGCTATTATTTTCATCAATGGTATTGTCATGCTCATATCCACCTGGGGTTGGGAACCTTTTAAGCAGAACATGGAGTAAACACATACTAAGAGGAGAAGGAAAATTTTTTTTTTTTTCCCCACCAGGATTTTGTTGTCGAAAAAAATCTGGGAAATCTGGTCTGGGAGCAGAGTGTGGGCAGCAAAGCGAGGGCTGTCCTGTAGCAGGGCTTAGGGGTGGAGGGTTCCTTTCACAAAACATCAGGAGGTTTCGGAAGCTCTTGGCAAGCCGCTGTTGTGATCTGCACAAAGGGCAGAGCCTCGCGTGGCTAACAAGCTCCAGGGCAGCTCATCTGCCTTTGATTTCAGGCTTTTCTCCAATTGTCGGCAAAAATAATTCTTGTCAAGGATGTAATGATGCCTGAAGTTCCTGCAACCTTTCAGATAAACAGGGTGGAACAGTGCAGCGAATTTTGTAAGAAATGTCTAAAAATGTGCAGTGAAGATAATGAAGCAAAATTGATCTGTTGTTTTCTCTCAGGAAACAAATACTGCATGAGAAGGCAAAAAGAAGACAGACCAGAAAAACACAGCTGTACTTTCAAAATGGGTTGGTCGTGGGGACAGCAGCTGTCCTCAGACATGAATGTTTGCACATAAAAAAAAAAAGAAAAATTAGGAGCCTTATTTATGCAGCTGCAAGTTAACATCTAAGGATGAAATCCTCCAAACAGCCCATTTAAATATTCAGCCCAAAGCTGCGTGAATGCAGGATCTGAGGAACAACCTTGAGAGATGTGCCTTCACCTTGCTGAAAGACATGAATTTGGAAAAGAGAGCATGAGTCTGTGATTCAGAGCTGAGCGAGATTCACTTTACACATAAAAGACAAAACCAGGAGTTAACCAGGAAAAAAGGCAAGTAGCATGTTTCAGGCACATAGTGCCCTTCAGGGGATGGAGAGCAAACTGAAAAAGCAGCATCAGCTCAGCTGTGCTGGGAAAAGCTCAGCGATGTCCCTGAGCAGGGCTGCGAGTGATGTGTGATCCCAGGAGAGATGATCTCAGGCATCTTCATTCCTGTTTGAATCCTTTGGTAGAACCCCAGGTAAACCAGTACAACAGCCCTGCTCGTCTCCAGGGGTGAGCGAGCTCCCAGGGCAATGAGTCAGAGCTGATGGATGGGGCCAGGGCCATCGGTGGGTGCATCCCAGGGTCCCTAACTGGGTCTGAGACAATGTGGGTGCAGAACGGGTCTTAGCTTGCTCTTTTGTGGCCGGTGCAAAGGCACTGGGTGGTGTTGGGTTCTGCCTTTGCAAAATTTCAAGGGGGCTCCAAGGCTTGGACCAAACCAATTTCTTGCTGCAGGCTCAGGGATGTCCGAACGGGCGAGGGTCGACAGTTGTGTGGGGCTGATGGTCCTGGTACGCACACGGGGGCTCATCCGATGCCCCTGAGGCTTTCGCTGTGCCTACAAGGTTGTACAACTGGTTGTGCTTCATCCCAGATGTGTGGGTCTGCCACAGCAGGGAACAGGCTTCCTTTGGCACCCGCAGAGAGCTGCACCCTTCTGAAGACGCTCGGAGACGGGGAGGGCACAGCCCCAGCTCCCGGCACTGGTCCACAGCCTGAGGACTGACCTGGGAACAGAGAAAAGTGATCTCCTAAATGACTTCCTAACGGCTTTCCCATCCTTTTTAAATGTACCCCAACATCTAGGGCTGTGACGAAGCAGAGACCTGGTTGGTCCTTTACTGCATCCAGGGTGGGGGCTCAGCGGTGGCAAGAGGATGAAAAAAATCCTTCTGTCATATTAGGGCAGGAGGAAGAGGATGGTGCTGGCAGACTTGCACAGAGGGAGCTAACCAGGGAATGAGTTTTCAACACTCTCCTTGAGGACGGCAGCTGCACCTGCTATTTCTTAGAATGAAAGCAAATATTTTTCTTTGTTTGTTTGTTTCTTCCTTTTTCCTAGAAATTAATTTTCAGTCACACCATCTGGTTGCCAGAGGTGACACTTTCCGCAGCTGAGGTAGCCGATGTTGTGGGAGGACTCCGTGGAGGACTCTGGGTGCTTGTTTCACATTTCTTTGGTTTATTTTCCATCAAGGTCACCGTGCCTCTTACCCAAGGTTTGGCTCTTACTTTAGCCAGAGCTTTCAAGAAAATGTTAGTGGCATCCTTTCTTTTTGGGTAAAACGCCGTGCAAGGTTGATGGAAACTGCAGGAAAATTTGGGTGAAATTCACCTGGGATTAAGGTAGGGATTGGAAGGTGATAAGAAAGTTTGCGCTGAGCTTGTGACCTTTGTTTGTTCTGTTTGGATCCTCATGATGCACACGCTTTCCGGGAAATCTGTGCACATCAACTGAACGAAATCCTCAGGGGAAGGAAAATAAAAGGAACTAAAATCTTTAAAAAAATATTCATTAAGCAAAACTTTTAAACCCAGTACATTTCCACACTGAGAATAAAGGCATCCTGCAGACCCCTGACCTACTGGATGTTACTGTTTGGCATGGATGCTCCTGGGAACAGCAGTGAACTCCAGTAGCAGAGGATTTATGGGATTTGTGCAGGCAAAGCAATGAGGGATGTGGGGAGAAAAATGTCCCCGCACAAATCCATGAGACCCAGCAGGACAGGTGAAAATGTGTGTGCACACATACTCTGCGTGCCCACCAGTGTGCGCGATCTTTGCGCGGATCGGTGTTTTGCGGCCCCCAGTTTCCAGTTTTCACCCGGTGTAGCCAATATAATGCATAGAAACTGGGGTGTTGTGGAGCTACTGGCTGGTTTGCTGGTGCCCACTTCCCACGCTGTCTTGGGTGTTTGGGTCTTGGTCCCCACAGGGAGTGGGGCAGGACTGGAGGTGTCAGACCTTCCCTTGAAATACTTTGAAATATTTTAATTTAAAATACTTTTAAATACTTTAAAAGATTATTGTTTCCCCCGCAGCTACTGAAGTTTGGCAACACTTCCAAGTGTCATCGCCTGTCAGGAAGATCTTCTGCGTTTCCCGTCCCCTGGAGTGGAGGCTGCCTATCAAGTGTCTCTTCCCCACAGTTTAATGTTTCTGGCAAAATTACTGATTTGATTTTTAGATTTTGTCTGAACAGAATTAGCAAGTATCGTGTGCTTGAGCTGCCGGTTAAGGGAAAAACCAAGGAATGAGCAGGGGAATAAAGCAAGTTATCCCTTCTGGGGCTACATCAGTAGATGCGTCTTGGAAGGCAGAAGCCATTTGGTTCATGGGGTCCTACTTTGCACGTCACATGGGTAACCATGACAGAAGGTGAATGACAAGGAGGGCACTGGGACAGGGTCTGCCCCAATTATAGGAGCGAACATTTGCGGAGCGAGGGTGCCACTGCGGCGGCCGGGCTGTGCCTGCCCTTGGTGGCAGCAGGTTGGGACCATCCGGTGTGGAAATGGATGGTCCCCATCCATTTCAAGCAAAAAAACAACCCAGAGAGGTGCATCTGTAGCACTGCTAACCCTTGCAGTGTTCAAGGGAAGACCATCAAGATGATTTGCCAGGGAGACTTGCAAACCAGTCTGGCTCCCATAAACTTTTGAGAAGACGTGTCTTGGAAGGGAAAAAGCCATCTGCTTGCCTTTGACAGGGTCATTTCCTACGTTACCTTCTGTGTGTGGAGGAGTGCATGAGGAGTTAGTAAGATGCTGAGCATGGGTCTCCTCTTCCAACACAGCTGCTTCGCACAATGTTTGCTCCAGCACCTGCAGTCCTGCAAGGGCACACGTGGTGTCCGCACACACCAGGAACAGCAAAGCGAGGTCAGCAAAACGCAGCTTTGGGGCTTTGTAAGTCCCGCGAGAAGGTCAGCTCAAGGAAAGCTTGGACCCCACCAACCTTCCACCAGAGAAAGATTCCTGTTTTCTTTTAGGAGTCCTCACTCCATCCTAGGTGTGAAGAAGCCCACGTGTATTCGCTGGGATTGAAAAGCTGACTCGACAGTGAGAACAAAGCCATATGCTACGTGTCATCATTTTTATCCTACACGTTCTAAATCCCACACCGAGATCACAGTATTTTTCTCACTCATGAATTTTATGGAAGGAAAATAAAAGCCTAATAGAAGGCAGAACCAACTCCATGTTTTCTGCTTCAGCATCACCTGCTGGTTCCGATGGGATTTGCAAACCCATGGAAGGGCTCAGGAGATGCTGGGCAGGATGTGCAAGGTAGCCCATTTGGCAGGCTTTGGGATTTTTTACTGGGATGTGTGGGTGCTGCTCTGTAAAGGCTCACTACTTGAAGGCTTCAGTGAAGAAAACAAGGGCAAGGAGGGCAGGAATGAGGCAGGCCTGTTAAATCATTTAAATTTTACTGTTGTACTCGGATTTGCAATGAGGAAGCAATAAAAGGCATCCTTGGGCAAAATTTAACAACCCCCCTCAGCAACTTTGACACTGAACTGCTTCAGTATCTAGTTTAAGGTTAGTAGAAGTGACTCCAAGTATATCATAAAATCTACTCCATCTTGTCTGAGAGATCAGAGTCTGCAGGAAAGCATGAATCCAAACCTCTGTGGCTGCCCCCGAGCTCCAGGAGCAGTATTAAAAACGACGTTTCCCTTTTCCCCTTTCCTCAGCCTTCATTGAGGTTTTCATGAAACCAGCTGACAGCGTGAGATGATGCTCCAGCTTGTAGGATGATCTCATTCAAAGATCAGATCTCAACTGAACTTTATAATTTTTGAACTTTTTTTTTTTTTTTTAAATTTCAGGAACAGAGTTCTTGCAAGCTCTGGGAGAGCTTTTTTGCTCTTGAGTCTCCCTTCTCACCTGGATTAACCTTCAATGCAGAAGGGAGAACTAATCCATCTGCACCAAACCTCAGCCATGGGGAAACCTCAGGAAGAACTTGTAGGAACATCTTTTTAGAACAGCCAGTCCTGGGGAAGTACTGGTATACGGACGTGCAGTGAAAGCTTAGGCAGCACGTGTTGCCTGACCCAGAAATTGTGAGAGAGAGGGTGTCGGGGCAGGGAGGAAAAATTGCTCCCAGGATTGTCCTTGACCTGTGCAATGTTTTTATTAGGCTAGAACTAGAAAGTTTCGATCACACAGCAGGGGTGGTAGCTGGAAGAGCTCGACATATATAGTAATAATAAAAAATAAAAGACGTGACAGTCAAATCTCCCAAAGTTTCCTCAGGACTGAATTCAACGAGATCCCGGAGGAATTTGATGTCTAAGACTGTTTCTGCATTCTCCAAGGCAGCTCTGTCACTACCTTATCACTCCAAAACGTGGAGGTTTGGTGCTCAGATGACGAGATGGGGCCTGGGAAGGGAATAGGTTTCCAGTCCTACATAGCATGCTGAATGATTAAAAAACCTCCTTTACTTACTGGATTGAACCTGAGACAGTTGTAGGCAGTGCAAAAAACCTCAGATTAATAGTGAGGTTTTGCAAAAGCATGTGAAATTCCCCAGTTTCATGTGCCACAGCTGTTCCACCCTTTGATGTTGCTGAGATCTGAGCAGTGTGATATCTGGGCATGTCCACGGTCTCCGAAAGCTTTAGCATTTGCGGCTGCTATCAGAATTTCTCAGCAATCTGGGATGCCTTCCAGGGGAAATCTGATCTGATTTGATTAGAGATGGACTGTTTGGAGCAGAGCAAATAAAAATGCCTGGAGAGGCTGTGACGTGAACCGAGCAGGGGATGTGATCAGTGGGGAGCGGGGGTCCTCATGGCTGGGCTGGTGCTGGTGAGGGGATGAGTGGGAAAGGCAACAGAGGGTGGGTGCCCTTGTCCATCTGTCTCGCTGGGGAGACTTTGGCAGTGCCCTCGGGTTGGAGAGCTCTCCCAGCTGCAGCTCCTCTGGCATGGCAACAGCACTTTGCAAGGCTGAGGCATTTTTACCTCCTGGGATGCTCCTGTACTCTCACCTCCTGCATTTTAGCCCCAGGCTCCTGCTATCTCTCCTTCCATCCATCTCGTAAATGAGTTTGCAGAGTTTGCAGCACTGTCTGGGTTTCTGCAGGACAAGCATGGTGTAAACAGTCAATCCTTGTTTCTGTGATTAGCGCAGCTGGCAGATCCTGCCTCTGGCACCGAGCTCGCGCTGCTCTGGGAGATGGACTCAACTGACACTGCCTCAGCGAAAGTGATGGAGGGCGCAAGTCTGGAAAAAGCAGAAGATAAGAAGCAAAATGGTCTTGAGAGCAATCTAGGGGAAGTAATGAGAGGTTCAGAAACTGAGACTGGGCTGGGGACAGGCCTGGCAGGAGCATCTCCCTGTGCCAGAGGAAGAGGACAAGGTGACAAAGCGTGGCTCAGGTTGCTCAGAGCCCCGTCCAACCTGGCCTGGAATGTTTCCAGGGATGGGGTATCCACCACCTCTCTGGGCAACCTGGGCCAGGTTTTACACCTTCAGTGTAAAAATCTGTGTGAAGAACCAATGCTTCACTTGTTGGTGCCAGCAGCAAGGTGTTCCCATGCCACCGGTAATTTCCCAGCTCCACGGCTGTGCACAGCTCTCGTTTACTTGTCAACCACAGTATAAACGGGACGCAGAGCAACGCTGCGCTGACCCATCACTGGGGAACTTCTAAGGAGCTTTATGCCTCCTGGGTGGAAAACACTCAAATGACAGCCCCAAATTTGTTCCTTTTGTGTTTCTGAAAGCCCAGGAGTTAAAATTGTGGTAGGGTATCTATTTCTTAAAGACCTTTCACACAATTTTTCACACTCAGAATAAAAAATTTTAGCAGGATACAATTTTCTCAGGGGTGTTTCACACAATTTTTCACATTCAAAAGCCTGGCTCAGTCACACACACTCAGCCCCAGCATCAGTGCTGTTGCATAAACCTCTCACAGTTCCCAAGCCACCTGAGGCTGGAAGATCTCATGGAGAGGAGCAACCCCAGGTGACAGGATTTCATCCTGCGATGAGCGCAGGTGATGTGGGTTGGGTGGTGAGGGACAAAAGGGGGATGTGTGGGGCTGGCTGGGGGTTGGGTGGTGTGGAGGCTGAAAGGCATGTGGAAGCAGATCAGTCCTGGTGGGACACAAGTGACTTCTAGGTAAGGCTTTGCCTTGGGGCAGGGTGGGAGAGGCTCTTGATGGATGTTAAATATTGTTTTTGTAGGGGAATGGTACAATTTGCCTAGCTGGGGGGACAGCTTTGCTGGATAGCCCCTGTCACTGTCACCAGTGCACCTCTGCACGCTCAGTGCCTGTGTGCTTGTGGTCCTGTTGGCAGGCGTGGCTGGGTGCAGTCACCACATCTCTGTGACACAAATTTGGAAGTGTTTTCTTATTCTGTCAAACCTTGAGGCCCTAGTTTTGGCTCCTGTGAAGCAGCACAGCTTTGCTGGAACCAGCTTGTCCCAGCAGGGCCATTGACTCTCCATGTCACAAAATTATGGGGAGCTGAGCGTGCGTATGGTACTTTTGGCGTGGGTCTTTGCGTGACATTGGCAGAGTGAGCCTGACAAGCTGCATAAACAGTGTATGTGAGGAGACATTACATTTCTGGGGCTGATTGCATGTTATTTACATACATACCCTCTACCTAGCTGATGCTTCTTCCAAGGTACAGATTTGTTAAAGACCGGAGTCTTTTCCAGGCAGGTATCCAAGCCTTTGCAAAACTGATGGGAATCTATTTCCCTCTGCAGTTGCTTGAAATTTTCAGTAAACATCTATTGTTCCCTCTTGCTATAAAATGGAACAAGGGAGGACTTCTGAGACTGTGTTTCGGTGGGTTAAAGCTGTGAAAACAGCCGTCGCAGAAGCGAGTTATCAGGCATCAGCTGCTATTGATCCCAATAACAGCAAGATCTTGAGCGACGCCTCTTTTGGGAAAGCAAGCTCAGAGGGAAGCAAGCAGCAAATGGATGCTGAATGTCTTGGTGTTTGGCTTTTTTTTTTTTGCAGTGAATTTGTTGCTCTCAAAGCTGCTCATGATGTAAAATGGCTTCAGTGCAGAGGTAATGGGCAGATCCTGACTTTGAGGGACTTCTGTGAAAATCGCCATCTGAGCACAAAGATGTTTTCCTTCCGAAGGTGTAAGGGGTTCAAGTGCTGGGGTGGAGCATGGAGAATCTGAATTCAGTATCTCCTTCTGTTTCTTGTGGAGTACCTGTGTAAATCATGCAGCCATCACTTCCTTTCCTTAAATCAGAGACCCTTCCTCTCCCAGCATCTGGGCTGCGTGGACCCCCACATAATGAGCCCTGGATACTGGGTGCCCACTCCAAAAATTATGGGGGGAAAAAAAAAATTGAAAATCAGTATCCTGGGTGAGGGGATAATGGGGGGAAAGAGTGGTTTCTGTCTTGCAAGAGTGGAGGGATTTGCTCACTTTGAGGTTGATGGGTTTGAGATGCAAAGAGGAATAAGGTTGTAAAAACAGAGTATAATGTTACAGAGAGGATTGTTAATGGCCTCATCCACAATCACCTGAAATGATCAGTCCCTGGAAAATTGCAAATAATGATGGCAAACAATAAAATATCAGTGAAGTGGGTAGCATCATGTACTCTCTTTTTTCCTGTTAGAGCTTGAGGGATTTTGATCTAAATGAATTTTTGGTGAAAGCATGATCCACTCTAATTATTTGTCAGTAGCGGGGATCAGGCTCACCACTGCACACAGCATTCTCCAAAACTCAGGCGGTGGCTGGTGTTAACTGGGTTTGGTTATTATCCTTACCCTGGGCTTTGCAGCTTAAGAGGGTGTGGGACCTCTGATCTTGGTGGCTGCAGTCCTTTGGATGTGACCAAGGGGCATGGACAAGGCATGCTGGAAACGTGCTAAATGAGGAAAAAGAGCTAAATGGCTCTTTCTTCTCCCGTTGTGTGGTCCCAGGAAAATGTATCAGGTGCTGCTGTGTTTCTTGGCGTTGTAACTCTGCGGGTCTGGGAGCTGGAGAGCAAATGGAAGGAAAAAGGTGTTTAGAGGAGGAGAGATTTCTTTTGTGTTCGTGCTTGGAATGGGCATGAATTATACTTTGTTTTGCTGTCCTGCTATTTTAGAAAGAGGAATCAATTGGCTCCCGCTCTGTTAGCGAGGTGCCCCTGGGGACCGGCTGTTTCTGGCATGAAGTTGTTTTATTGCCTGATCCCATGGGAGCTGGCACTGACCCCGTGGCTCTGGCACAGCAAGGATGGAGAGCGGGCAGGTGGAGGTGCCTCTCGGGGATGTGGGGGTGGGGGAGCTCGGCTGCCTTCAGCTGAAGGCTGTGTGCAAGTGTCTGGGCTTGTATTTATGACTAGGTCCAAGAGTTGATGGGATGTACTGGGATTGGTCACCTGTGGTATGGACTGGCCCCTCACCGTCACCCTGAGATCTTGTCTCCAGGATGCTCTTCCTGAGAAGTTCTATGATCGTGGAAGTGAAACAGGGACTCTGGAAGAGGTGGGGATGTGACCTGTGACATCTTACTGACCCCATTCCCCTTGGTGGGTCTGGGTTTCAAGGAGCGTCCAATCCAAATTCAAGTCAGCAGGGATCTTTGTTCTACATTGTGTTTGTTCCCAAGCCCCTGTTTGCTCCTTGTGAATAGTTATGCCATTTTTTTTCCTTTGTTCTGATGCCTAGCATTGCAGAAGAGGATCTGCAGAGATTTCTCTAAAAGGAGTCTGAAGCAAATACAGAAGCTACGATGAATATGGATTATTGCAAATATTGAAGAAGCCAATGTCCTCCTCCTTAAAAGATGTTATTTTTCATTCTTTGAACAAGCTCATTGATGATGGAGGGCAGATAATCCACTTCTGGAATCTCTCTCCTTGCATTGTTCCATGGTTTATAACATCACGCAAGGAACAGAATTTGTCAGCACCATCTATGTGAAGGACCACTGAATCCTCTTGTAGAGGTGACTCTGGGGAAGAGGCTTTTGGGGCTTGAGAGACAGTATTTGGCATTTTGTTGTGAATTTTCCTTACTTCCTGCTGGTTTCTCTGATACTCGTGTTGTTTGACATAGATCTGTGATATTACATAAAGCAGTCGGAGTATTCATATCCTGAACCCAACATCTCTTGCTCTTCTGGAGCTGGTGCAGGGCTGAGCACTGACTTCCCCCTGCTCTTCCATAGCTTGACCATTCTAGACATCATTTTCTGTGTCTGTTTTGCGGATTTCCCAGCTCTGGAAAAGAGCTCTTGCTCTAACTTCTCTAGCTGGAAGGCAGGTTTTTTAAAAATAAACCCCAATACCTGCTCTGGCGGTTTCCTTAGTGTTAATGGTTTGCTGGAAGATGCAGTGCCTGCTGGTGCTGGTTTGCCCACTCAGCGGTGGACACGGTTAATGTCCCTGCTCAGCATCAACCCAGTGATGCTCAAGGCCCTCCCAGTGCTCACTGGTAATACTGGCCTTGGGGAGGCCACGGCTAGCCCAAGGCACTGCTGGGCTTTCCTTGACTTGTCCGGTTGCTTAACAAAACCAGAAAGCTGGGAGAGAGAGAGCAGATAGCAAGGCTGAAGAGTGAAATGGTGAAACGGGGGGGGGGGGGGGTTGACTATTGAAAAATGTGAACTGTTGATCAGGAAAACAAGACCTTTGGTGCTTTTTTACACAAATGTTTAACAGTAAATAACAAATCTGCCTGCCTGTTGCATCTGTTTCTCATCCTACCGGACCTCTTGAGCCATCATACGTGAGTGGATGGGTTCATCAACAGTAACGCACTGCCAGTACCACCAGTTTTGATGGGTGGAGGATGCGTGTATTCACCAGAGATGTTTTCAGTGTTTGTGGTGGAAGAAATGGGGCTGTGTGCGCCTCTTGTTCTTGGTTACTGAATTTGCATGACGATTAATTGTCCAAAGAACAAATTCCACCCATCATCAGTGGCCGGGGTGCAAATTTCGCTGATTAGCCTTTGGCATGTGATTGGCAGGTGACCATCATCCCAGGACTGATGGCTGCATGTTTGAACCTTTGCTTTCCAGCCTCTCCAGCACATTCCGCATCCTCCCAGCCTTCTTCCTTCTCCTCTCCAGCCCAGGCACTTGTTCCTGCATGAGAAATGATTTCACATCTTGCAAAATTAATTCTCTGCCTCACGATGGCCTTGATTAAACAGATCGGCAAACAGCGCTAAAGGTGGCAAAACAGCTCTGACATGCAGACGTCCTCACCTCCTGAAAGGAAAGGCAAAAAGCTGTGGATGTTGCTATTATGAAACGCAGGTGGCTGTGAGCTGTTTTCTGCCAAAGCAGCAAAAATTCTCCACATTTAAGAACAATGTCTGTAAAGTTTAACCTGGGTGAAACCATGGTGGATGTGATTATTGGCAGTTGAACTCGATTAGCTTGAAATAAATAAGGATTGTTCATCCGCAGGTGGATAGGTGGTACTGATGCTCCAGGGGTTGAGATGGGTGTGCTACGGGTACGTGGGGAAAGCCCAGGGTCCTGCCTCTGCCCGGGTATAACGGTTAACCAAGCAGGGAACGAGCACGCTTGGGCCCCAGCTGTGGTTCTTGACAATATCAGCCTCTGAAAATTTGCAAAAGCAACCACAAAATATGCACAAACTAATTTTCAGACAAATTTTATTTTTAATGGATACTCTAATTATTTATCTAATTTAAAAACTTTTGTGTATTTTGCAGATATTCAATGGAAAGTGAGGTTGCAGGGGAAAAAAAAGGTCTTTACACCATAAATGTGTGTTTGACTTGTGTTGATGCTCTAGACACTTTCTTGTAAACCCAGCATCTATTCATGGCACATCACCCGCTGCCTTCATGCATGCTGTCTGGGCAGTCATTGCCTGGGAGAAGGGTGGCAATTTTGGCTTTTGTTATCTTGCTGTCAGCATAGAAACCTTCAACCAGAAAAGTTAATATGTTTTTCCAAGAAATAGGCTGGAAGAAATCCTTTTGGGTCACACAGATGGAATGTTGGTGGCCTTCCTTCTCAGCCTTGGTGTATAGACCCCAATGAACGGGGTGAAGACTTCTGATAGGGAAGAGATCTGGCAAGTGTTCTGCTCTTGAGATGGCTGTCTGTCCTCCTCTCATCCCAAGGATCCTGAGAAGAGCAGGAGGTAAGGTACCATGAGATGTTCTGGAAAGACAGATCTCTTCATGGTAGAATTAGGACTGAGGTGAAATCAGGATTGGGACTGAAGATGCAGCATGAGCATCCTGGTCTTTTTCCTGTGTGAGAGGACAGAGCTGAACAGTGTGAAGATGCTAGATGGGGGAGAATTTTTGGCAGAGTTCTTGTCCCAGACACAAAACATGTCTTGGCTGTCAGTAGTTTAAGGTGGCCATCCTGATCCCCCTTTACAGCAGTCATTCCAAAACACTGGGCTGTGTTGAGTCAAAACAAGTACTGTGAGAAGATAAATAGGAGAACATGCTGTATTCGCTGCACTGAATTAACATTAAATAAGTACGTGAGGGGCTGAGTGCATTTGTTGGGGTGGGAGCCAGCGGAGAGGAGCAGAGCTGAATTTGCAAACACTCTTTCCCCATCGACTCCTGGGCTGCCCAGCCAGGCGCTCCCGCACTGATTTACTGCTGTCCTTCCTTCAGCCTTTGAAAATCAATCCATTAACAATTAAAGTAATGTCTAGTCTAGTATTTATTTCACACTCTCTCGTTAATGGACTGACAAAAAAAAAAAAACCCTTCAAGCAGTAGGACTGTTGTGTTTCATGAGGGCTGTATCTCTGGGGCATGCTTTTCCCCTGTTCCCTGCTAGAGCTGAGACCTGCTCTTATGGAGGCATTCGGGAAAATTACTGTATGTTACCACACCACGCTGTTACATTTCTCCTGGAAAAGGTGCAGCTTCCTTACCTAACATCCCCAGACGTCCATTAAAGCAGGATTGGAGCAGAAAGGGAGCAGCTCCACGTTGGGCTGGGTGTGGTTTCTGGAAGAGGAGCAACATTTGCTGCCTAAGGTCCCATTTGCCTTTTCTCCATCTTCTCCTGGGTGACAGCAATGTGCCCCAAACTGGATCTGACCCGTGTGTCTCTGCCTGTGTCCCCAACACAAACCACCGGGGATTGGCATCTTCAGGGAGACGCTGTGGCACCAGACCCTGAGGCTCCGCTTCCCAGCGCTCAGTCTGCCCCTGATCTGGGATCAGACTGGGGATGGACCCCAAAGACCTCTTTGCACCCTTTTTGTGGGGGTGGCATACCTGGGAGGCTCTGCGCTGAGTTTATCAGGGTTGATATCCCACGGCCAGACTGGGGAGGGCAGGGATGTGGGGTCTGCATGGATCACCCCACCCTGAGGTAGCGAATTCACCACTGCAGCTTCGGGAAATAAATGTGCTGCTCTAACTCTGATCTGAATTGCAGGATGCTTTGGGTTAGAAAACGACCTTTAGCGAATGCCTCTAGAAGGATACTAAATAAGAACAATTTTCTCCTCTCTGTTCTCGGTCCTCCTTGTATTTTTGCCAGTTTCTAGGTCAAATTCCCACTCTGCTCTCCTGCGCTAGCACAGCGTTCGGGCTGCACAATTGCAGAGGAGGGAGGAATCCGCTTCCCCAGTGCCCCGATCCTTTCCTCCCTCCTTCCCAGCCCCTCCGGGTGGGAGCCCACCCCAGGTAGGCTGCGGGTCCCTTCCGCAGGGTTGGGGTTGGGGGGGCA
>WHYT01017847.1:102326-153519 GCA_009806455.1 Tetrax tetrax
GCAGGGAGATGGATGTCCCTGGGGAGGGCAAAGCGCTGGGAGCATCCCATAGCCAGGATGTGCTGGATCTCGAACAAGACCCCTTCCTCCTGTGCTGTGTCCAGCTCCCAGCTGCGGCTGCAGGTGTTGCTCCATCTGGGAGCTGGTGCTTCCCAAAGCTGAAGGTAGTTGCAAGGGAAAGGGCTTTCTGGGAGGCTCAGTCATATTTTTACGGGGGTGGGGAAAAAAAAAATAAATCAGAAATATAGCTCTTTGAACTCTTTGGAGACTATAGAGATAAATGAGGTGAGACAGGATATTGCAGAGATGAGGGCAATTTCTCTGGCCGAAGTTGGCAGAGCCAGGGGACCTTTGTAGAGGGACAGAGCACGGAGCGTGCACCCCTCCAGCAGCACTGTCCTGCACATTGCTGGCACTTGAAGTGTCCCTGTCTGGCTCTGCTGTGGTTCAGACCCCCCTGTTCCCCCTGTAAGTATAAAATAAATTAATGTGACAGGCTGCGATTCTGTGTCCAACACCAGCAACCTCTGATTTGTGCCCTATACGTTAAGGAGTGAGCTTCCATTTTATTTGTGTCTCAGAGCAGATTCCTGCTGCAGGTGGGTGCTGCCAGCACAGAAAGGCAGAGCGAATTTATCTCCTCCAACAGAGGACAAAAATATTTAGCAGGTATTCAGAGACTGATGAGGTTATGTCTGCCAGGAGCCCTGCTGCTTCCAAAGCATCTTTCCCTTGAATACACACAACTTGGCTGGGGGAGATGCTGCAAAATGAAGTCTTTGGCGTTAGGGGCCGGTGAATGGTGGCTAAATCTTCGCTACAAGGGCAAAGTGACATGGCTGTTTGTTAGGCTGCCTGACCTTTCTCCTCCTGCCGGGGAGTTTATGGCAGGGCGATGGGATCACGGTAGCACTGGGGAGTCTGGGGGTGGTGGGAGGTTTGTGGTACCGCAGTACCACATCTGGAGAGCTCGTGTTTCTGTTCAGTGTAGTAGCAGTAATTCGAGCAGGCGGAGTGTTTGTGGGTGTGAGGAAGCGTGGCGAGTCTCTGAAAGGTCCCTGTCACACGGTGATGCAGCTCCCTGGGAACGCTGGCCAGTGTGCGTGTGGGGCAGGCAGCCCAAGCCCAGTGCGTGAACCTCAGGCGTGTGTGAGAGGGAGAAACCTTGGCAGAAATGTCCTGATCTGCCAAGGTCTCGTGGGGTGTGGACAGTGGGACTCTGACTGGTGTATTGCCAAGAATATGAATGTCCCCAAGCAGCATCCTGGTCAGGGTGGACGTGTGCTGCAGCTGTGCAGGGCCATGCTTGTAAAACGGTGGCTTCTGTTCCATTTTGGCTTTGATACCTTCTAGTTGGATAAATGGGACTCAAGAAAAGCATTTAGCATGGAAATTTCCACAGAACTTAACTTTTTTATGTGTGTGTGTCCTCTGGTTTTAAGCAATGGAAAACTGAAGAAAGGTGTCATTTCCATGTCCCTTTTCAATTTCTTCCATTTCCTTTTTATCCAGAAGCTCCTATATATACACAAAAAAAGCCAACATAAGTTTTAATTATTTGGGTATTCCTTTTTGGGGATTCACCTCTGTTTTTCCAAAAAAAAAAAAAATCTATGTGAGTCTGGAGGGGCTGCTTGAATGTGTGCTGGGGAAGTTACAGCTGAGCTGGAGCACGCATAGAAGCAGCTCAGCAGATTTTTCTCTCCTTGCCCTGTGCGAGGCCAGGAGGTGTGGTGATAAACTGGACTCAATGTCTCAAACTCTTGACCCTGGCCATGGATGGTGATTCATGCCAAGCTGCCAAATTGGTGGCCATGCCAGGAGGGTGTTGTTGGCCTCTCAAGCACAGGTTTTTCTCCCCAGACTGGAGCCTTGGTGCTTCGGGGCTTCGTGCCTTAAACAGCATCTTTTTCAGCGGGTTGGGAGTTGGTGGCTGGTAAGCCCACACGAGGTTTTGTGACTGTCACGAATGGAGTGATGCACTTCACTTGTAAGAGAGAAGCAACAATAGACTTTATTAACATAAAACAGTGAGTTTGATAGTGAACAGTAAGTCTGACAGTGGTTTAACAAGATTCGATGGCAAGGCACACTGGATTATTTACTGCATAGAGGACAGGGTCAGACAAAGCTGCCAGGGAGACCCTCCCATTGAGCCATGAGATTCAGCAAGGACCCCCTTGCTTTCTAAATTTCTCCGAGAGAGTCTAGGTGCAGCTGGATCCAGTCCTAGACCCAGGCTTGACCAGCGGTTTAAGTCTAAAGGATTATACGTGCACAGTCAATCCTTACTGTCACTTAGCTAAGACTTCAAAGTTTCAGGACTCTTATCCCAATTCACTTACGGGGTATCTGACGCAGTAAGGATTCTCTCAGCCTCGAGGAGTTACCTTGAGAGGTGTCCCTACCCGATGGGAGATCCTGCTGTGCGGCCTGCTGCTGTGTGGGAGAGCACCAAGGGCTCTGGGGCTGCTCACTATTTATGGAGTCAGATAATTGACTCATGGTCACATTTGCATACCGACTGTAGGTGTCAGGTTCTCCCAGATCTGGCTGGAGTTGGACATTGACTAGCGCTGTGGTTGGGTGGGGGCATCGCCATGAATTAGCCCTTGGCTGCTGTGT
Source organism: Tetrax tetrax (assembly GCA_009806455.1). Classification (NCBI taxonomy): domain Eukaryota; kingdom Metazoa; phylum Chordata; class Aves; order Otidiformes; family Otididae; genus Tetrax; species Tetrax tetrax. Next base: position 104,952 of record WHYT01017847.1, read on the forward strand.
TGTTATCAATCTCCCTTGAATCCACTCTGAGCTGGACACAGCCATCGTGAAGGCGCTGGTGGCTATTGCTTGAGCAGGGTTATGGGGAAACAGGTCAGGCTGGGAGGGTCGGGGAGCACACCCTCACAGGGACTCTAGATCTCTTCTATTAATGGAAAAAACCTGACAAACCCTCTGTGCTGCACCCCTATCACCGGTAGGTATGGTGCCCCCTACAAAAGCATTTTTTTCTTTCCGTGCATATTTTTCACTACAGATAATCAGACTTCGACTTGCTGCACAACCTATAAGAAAATGGTGCATTATCCTCTAGAAAAAAGAGTAGAACAGTGACGTAGATGGTAATTGTTTCCTGTTTTGAGGGGAGTTGGGAAATACAAAGACTCTAATATCAGCACTCGAGGAAACTGGAGGCATCAGGAAGGCTTGTTTTATTTTTTTTTTGTTCCTTTTGAATGAGGTTTTTTTTTAGCACTGAGGGAAAAGTTTAAAGTCTCCTGGTATTTCCTACAAAAATACAAATTCAAAGTATCCTCTGGGTTTTCCCCTCTGTTGTAGAACCCAGCCTACGTCTCTATTATATTTGGAGTGATTTAACATTTGGAATGATTAATTTATAGAGACAGTCATCATGTGACTGTCAATCCCCCTCTAATGCTGAGCAGCGCTAATTGGATCAGGCGGAGAAGGGCTCTCGTCGGGAACACGATTTCCTGGACAGTAATGGGCTCATTGTGGAAACCGGCCTTGTCTGCGCCTTTGTTCTGCTTGCTCATGGTGGAGTTCCTTGCCAGTGGAGATAATGCCTCCCTCCCTCTTCCTTCTGCTGTTTGCGCTCTTCTGCATATATTTCCTGGGCTGCCTTTTAATGAATATGGAACAAGGAGTCGAACAGCGCGAGGCGGAGAGGGTTTCGGGGGAGAGTTTGGGGAACCAGGCTGCTGAGGTGCCTCTTATCTATTAATGAAATTCTGCAGGGCTGGATGCCCAAGAGCTTTGTTTTTAAGGAGGAAAAAAAAAAAAAGAGAGAGAAGGGGAATGTATCATCCATGCAATGGCCGTGGGGTTGCATGGCCCATGGGGCTAGCGGTGATGCTGACCCAAGGGACTGGGGACAAGATGCAGCTTCTGGCCCAGGAAGTCCTCTCTTGTCCCTAGCTCCATTGTGCCGCTCTGACGCTCAGGGGTGGTGGTTTGGAGGGACCCCTTCATCGGTTCTGCTCGCCGATCTCAGGCCCCCGTGGGAATGATGCTTTGTTTCTAGGGCACTTCAGCAGCACTGTTGGGAGCCCAGGAAAGTGCTGGGGATGCTCTGCTGTCTTGAAGAACACCGTTTCAGAGCATTTTAAGCAGGTCTTTAGGCAGATTGGGGCTGTCGGGCCCCTACCCTTCCGCTTGCTGCTGCTAGGTGAAGCTGTAGGAGGAGGGCTGTGGCGGGGATGTGCCTGCACGGGGCGGCTGCTGGGAAATGGCTGCGCCAGCCCTTGTTCTGCTTGAAAACCGCGTTGGTCCCCAAGAACAGGGTGAGGGCAGCTGGCTGTGATGAGACAGGGAAAATGAAGTTAATTGTGATATTGCAGAGATGCTGATTTGTTAATAGACAGCTCTCCAAGGGAAGAGCCTTGACCAGCTGTGTGTCTCAGAGCTGAAATTGAGTGAGAATTTAATGTACTGTGGACCCAGCAAACGCTGGTGGGGCCAGCAGGCCTCAGTTCCATCCAGATCAGCCTCTTTTAGTTTTTCCTGGAGGGAAAAAAAAAAAAAGATAACTGTTGCAATTTATACAGAGGGAAACCTGTGCAAAGGGCTCCGTGCCGTGCAGTCATTGGAGCTGGGGGAGGATGGCAAGGTAGAGCAGGAGGGGGACCCACTGCGAAGGGCAGGTCTGCAGGTCCTCACGAGTCAGGCAGAGACAGAATCCATCCCTGTAAAAAACCAGGACCTCAAACCCCAGTATGCAGAAGGGCTGTTTCTTCCCCATCTCCTCTCACTCCCAAACTGTGGGTTCCCCTTGCTGAACCACAGCTTTTTTCCAGGTGATGCTGCTTGAGGTCCCCTTAGCAAAAAGGGAGTGCTCAGCTGATATCCAGATGTGTTTCTTAGGCTTCAGCAGGCAGGAGAACAGGAGAGCAGAGCAAAGCGATTTCTTTTTGTGGCAAAGCTGGATGGAGAGCTAAGGACCGCCCCACTGAAGATGCTTCATTAGGAAATTGCCCTCGTGACTGAGTGCAGGAAAGGGGCTCGGTGGGGAGTTGGTGTCCTCCATGGACACCACAGGCTCATCTGCATGGGAGCTGTGCTGTGTTGGGGACCTTAGGTGCCTCCTAAAACCTGAGAGTTGAATTTGTCTTTTTTTTTTCTTTTTTTTTTTTTTTTTGTGCAGGTTAAGAAAGAAAGCACTCTCAGTTCCCAAAGGAAAAGAAAAAGAGGTTAATCCACAGAGAAGTGATTAATTGATTTTTTGTTTGTACTGAATATTCTGGGAATGTTGGGAACATTGGTTGGTTGGGCTAATGGCTTTCTCTGCTCTCAGTGTGCAGAGAAAGCGGAGCTAAAAGCAATTAGTTAGGTGTAAATTAATTTCCCCCACCTTTCAAGAGCACAAAAGCAGCTTTAAAATCCACTTGAAGGTGGGTTGATGGAGGTGAGCAGTGGGCCAGTGTGACCCTGTGCCAGAGGGAGCGAGGGAAGGTGGCTCTGCTGTCACCTCGAGGAGGGAGTGAGGGATGAGGCAGCAGAGAGGGACCCAGTTGTCTGGGGATATTTAATAAATTGAGGATGTTCCCTCAAGTTGTGACATTGGTAAGAGCAGTCAGGGTTAGAGGCACGTTGATGAGTTGCCTTCAATCCTGCCTTCCTGGAAGGAGGGATGGGAACAAACTTGACCTTTGGGAAGCTTGAGCAAGCCCAGCCAGGCCTGTGGGATGCAGAGGAAGACTACAGCTCCCAGGAGACCTTTACTGGTCATTTAGCCCTGGTCCACCATGTAGTTTTTCACTCACCCTTCCCCTCCCCAGTGGCACAGGGGAGAGAACTGGGAACAAAGGAAAACTCACAGGTTGAGATGAAGGCAGTTTACTAGAATAACAGAGGAAAATGACAATAATAATAGAATATAATGATACCAAAATATACAAAATGAACAATGCACCATTTCTCACCACCCCATGTCCCAGTGAGTTATGCAGCCCATCCTGAGCAGTGATCATGGAAATGAAACTGAGCAGCAAGCAAAGGAGTGAAAGAGATCAAGAGAGAGGGATGCCAAGGATGGCCCCCACTCCTGCCACCAGCCAACCACCATTTTTATCCTGAGTGTGATGTTTATGGCATGGAACACGCTCTTTGGCCAGTTTGGGTCAATTATTCTGGCTGTATCCCTCCCAGCTTCCTGCACATTAGTGAGACCTGGAAAGCCAGATGGTATCCTTGGTCTCTTTAGCAATAACTCATAACATCCAGGTGTTTGTCAACATTCTTCACATCCCAAATCCAAAACACATTGGCTACTGAGAGGGAAATTAACTCCATCCCTGCTAAAACCGGGACACCTTTGCTAACCCAGCCTTGGGTGACTGAATAATTTCCTGAAGCCTGAGCTGACAATACTTAATTTTGTGTGGGCCAATAAAGAACAGTGATGAAGTAAAGATGCTTCTTGCCCAGGGGTCCACAGCACCAGAGTCTGTCTGTTTCCATGCAATGCTGCTTAGGAAATCCCAAAGCTTTAAAGCCCTGGCAGTTGCTTGGTTGTGTTGGATCTGCAAAGTGTTTTGCTTGTTCATCCATCACAATAGGAAAGATACTGGTATTTTTCCTCTACTGCTTTTGGTTGTTTAAGTTTCTCTGACTTGGCTTTCGAGGAACTCACTGCCTCGCTTGGCTGCTGCCATTTCTAGATCAGGAGGACCTGGCTCAGGCTTATGTGAGGAGCTCAAGGGTTCCATCGATGTTCACGTGCTTTAAAGCTTCCCTTGGCTTTCAAGGTCAAATGTAGGATTGTTTGTTCTTGCTTTCTGAAGCCACAGTCTGGTAGATAGCACTGTCAAACATCTGAATTGATATAGGCACGGCTTAGAGCTCTAAGGGGGTAAAAAAAAAAAAAAAAGAAAGAGTCTTTATATTCTGGATTATGGATTCCCTGGCTGTTATTCTTGCAAATCTAGCTGGGTCACCATGTGTCTCAGCAGAGTTCAGAGCGTGGCAGTGATACTGTTCCTCCAAGCACTCAAGTAATCTATCAAGAGATGAAACTCGGATCGTCAGGGAGGATGCAGTCCTGAGGAGTGCAGCTGTGGGTTTGCTGTTCTGAATCAATTTGACAAAGAGCTTTTTAGGTCAAATCAGACCCTGTAATATTCCAACACATATCAAACTGCAAATAGCACAGTAGTTCATGGGTTTAAGTGTTACCCTCAAATGAACTTGCCCTCCATTAATAACACACATCATTGTCTGCCATTTCTGGCAACGTTTCTGCCAAGGCTGTTAGTATAGTAAATTATAGATGAGCCTGTTTTTAAAATTATACCTATCTGGGCTCTTATTTTGCCCATGAGAGGAACATCCTGGAGCTGAAATGTTGGTTTCGGTCAGAGTCGCAGTTGAGTTTCCATTTCTGCAGACTCTGCATGTATCACCTTGGGCAGGTGATGACATCTTTCCTTGCATCATTTCCCATGTGTACAAAGGAGAGGATTGCCAAGAAGAGCAAGGTGAATCTTCTGGGACAGCCAGTTCTTGAGATAAAGTAATATAGAAATGACAAAAACCTTTTGAAGCAGAGTTGATGCATGACTTTATCCCCAAACTACCCCTTTCTTTAGAAAGATCCCTTGTGATATTTTGATTTCTGATACAAACCTCACTCCTTACCAGTTTTTAGCTGCCACTGGCCAGGGCTGGCCGTCTTGCCTGTTCTGATTTGATAGCTCAAGTTACCCTTAGTCTTTGGCTAGGAACCGGTATAAAATCTCTCATCAACTTACTCCTGGACCATATGATGCCTTTCAGATCAGCTTACTGGGTAAAGCTCTCACCAGTACTTATAGTAATGAAGCTATATGTGATGAAATCCTAGATTAGCCTTACTGAAGTCATTTTTCAAAAAGCACAGTCTGAGTTGACAGCCTCAGATTTTCATGGTTCTCACCTGCAGTCTTTGGGAGTAAGCTTCTGTTGCCCATGAAGCTGATTGTGGAGGCACCGTTTGTGTCGTCGTAGGAGCTGGATTGAGCTGTGTGTTGATAAGAATGTGGGAGGTAGAAAGGAAAAGGTGGTGTTTGATCTCTTGTTACGTAAGAAAAACACAACATCTTCCTACAGTGGCAGGATGCCCTCTTCAGTAGACTTCAACGACCCATCGTAGTCAGGTGGAGCTCTAACCGTCGCTCATTCTGCCATTTCAGATTCACCAAGATGAAGACAGCAACCAACATTTACATCTTTAACCTCGCTCTGGCTGATACCTTGTGTCTGATGACCTTACCCTTCCAGGGTACAGACACGTTCCTGGGCTTCTGGCCCTTTGGCAACGTCCTCTGCAAGATTGCCATCTCTATAGACTACTACAACATGTTCACAAGCACCTTCACCCTGACGATGATGAGTGTGGACCGCTACATTGCTATCTGCCACCCCATCAAAGCACTAGACATCCGCACTCCCCACAAGGCCAAGGTGGTGAACGTCTGCATCTGGGCGCTGGCTTCTGTCTTTGGCATCCCAGCGATGGTGATGGGATCTGCAGAGAATGAAAACAATGGTCAGTAAAAGCGGTGGGAGGTGTTGGTGGCTGGGAAAGCCCCTGGGCTTGGGGAGGCATTGGAGAGGGGATACCAGTCTCATCACTGTGGTGAGCTCTCTGCTCTAAAGCCGTTTTAACCAGGATTAAATGTGCCTAACTAAACTGAATGTGCAGGTGCTTCTTGCCTTGATGTTGGTTTGCTGATCTTCCCTTCCTTCTTATTTTTTGACTTGCAGAAATTGATTGTCTAATTAAACTTCCTTCACCCGTGGATTACTGGGATCCAGTGTTTGGCATCTGTGTCTTTCTCTTCTCTTTTATGATCCCTGTGTTGATCATCACCGTTTGCTACAGTCTCATGATCAGACGGCTCAAGAACGTCCGTGTCCTCTCAGGCTCCAAGGAGAAGGACCGAAACCTGAGGCGCATCACCCGAATGGTCCTGGTGGTGGTGGCAGTCTTCATCATTTGCTGGACTCCCATACAGATTTTCGTGCTGGTCCAGTGCTTGGGTGCCAAGGCAGAAAGCGAGCTCGAGCTGGCCATCTCCTGCTTCTGCACCGCGCTGGGATACGCCAACAGCAGCCTGAACCCCGTGCTCTATGCCTTCTTAGATGAGAACTTCAAGGCGTGCTTCAAGAAGTTCTGCTTCCCCACTGCCTTCAGGACCGAGCTCCAGATGTCCAACAGGATGTGCAGCATCGCCAAGGATGTGGCCTATGCCTGCAAGAACTCGGAGGGGACTAACAATCCGGCCTGACTAGGCATGGAAATTCCCATGGTGGCTGTCGCCCAGCAGAGCCCAACCACCCCCACGTCAGAGCTAACTCAGATAACAGCTCTTTAGCAGGACCTCAAAACTGAGAGGCGAGAAACTGAGGAAACAATTTTGGGGGTTGGGAAAACAGGATACTGCAAGAGCATGCAGAATGAGCCCATTTGATGCGTTTTTAATTCCAGTGCACCCTGCGCTGAGGAACGTGTTTGGCATCAGCCCTTTGATTCCTGCGAAACCCTGGTGGTTTGCAACGTTATTGAGAATTTGGGAATCAAGGGTTTAAAAGACATGTGGCTTCTGGGACTTACACTTTTGCTGCTGGGAGACAGACAGAATGCAAACTATTCAATTTCTTTTTTCCTCCCTGAGTTAAGACGCTAACAGCTCGCGTGGCTCACCGGGCGCTTGTACGCAGGTTTTATTCCTGCGGCGTCGCGCTGAAATTAGACTTTGCTGGAGCCAAAGTGGGCAGCAGCCATCAGACAAAACCCTGAGCTCCTCTCCAGGATGAGTCATCACAAAGGGAAAGGTGCGGGGAGGGAGAGGAGGGAGCTGGTGGAAAGGGAAATTCAAACAGCCCCGCGGCTGGGAGCCTGGGGGGGACATCGTCAGCTCCCGTGGACGGGGTCTGCAGAAAAACCCTTCAGAGAGGAGAAGAGGCTGTCAAAAATGATGAATATAGCTCAGAAAAGGAGGTGGAAAAGACAGATAAAATGAACACAGATCCTTGTTTACATGCTGCTATTTTTTTTTTTTTTTTTTTTTAAATCCTGTCTGTCCGTTGTGAAAATGGACAGAATGTTTGTATATACCCCTCTCCATGTAGCGTACGGCAGTATCGCAGGATCTCATCTTGCCGAGCATGCCTTGGGGATCTTCCTCAGCGAGAGGAGGAGGGAAGGAGGTGGCCTATATAGACCTGTATTTATGTATAGGGGAAAGCCATTTCGGAGATGTCGGAACAGCCGCTCCTCCAGAAGACACGGACATTTCTGGTAGGAGAGGCAGCCTGCTCCACGTGAGATAAGTGGAGCACAAACCACACAAAAGGTGGATGATTTCTTTCTTTCTTTCTTTCTTTTTTTTTTTTTTTTTTTTTTTTTTTAATGAAATGAGATCCACCACGCCAACAGAGCTTGGGCAATGCTGCTGAGGTACCACCCCTGTTAACCCTAGATTGATTTTCCTCTCCCGGCAGGCCAGAGCTTTGTGTAGAATGAAATGCCCTGTCATTTCGTTTGATAACGAAAGCGTTCCCAAAGGGTTTCACTCCTGAGTGCTCTCTGTGCTGGCAGGGACGGCAGACTTGGATTCTTCCTGCAGCACAACAGCCCCGGGGAAATCCGGGCAGCGGTGCTGACGGGGAAGCAAAGCGACGACCTCTGTTTGGAGACGGGAGGTCCACTCCGACACGAGAACCAGCAGCGTCGTCCAGACTGTACAGATTTCCTGTGAATATATTTCTTGTGCTCTGGTCTACGAGATTCTGTATTTTTAATGTATTTATTTGACAATATTTTAGTGCTGTAATGTTCTTTATATACCATGTATAAAAGAATCCGATGTTATACTTCTATGTAGAGTTTTTCCCTTATGGTTGGGCTTTAAATATAGATGCAATTCCCATGTTCCACGTATAGGACCCAGATCCCTTGTAAACTGCTGAAGCTGGAAGGATTTTGATGCTGATTAGCATTCGATTGGGAATCTGGAGGGATCCCAGAGCAAACTTTGCATTTAGCGCTTCCCCTGAATAACGCGGGGGGGAGGAGGAAATCTGGGCACTGTAAGCACTTTGCAATGGATGTTCATCCCAAGCGCTCACCAGGAAATCTCATACAATCCCCCAAGCATGCCAAGAGCAACTCCCCAAGAACCACGCTGCTGGCAAGCTGCATCCATGCCCTTGGAAAGAGGGGAAAAAAAAAAAAAAAAAGTTTGGTGGGCTGTTGTATTTGTGGATACGGTGACAGCGTTGGTTGGTGAGCCCATCAGCTGTCGTACAGGCTGACAGGGTGCTGGGTGCAGTTGTGGGTGAAGCTGGGAACTGGCTGCTGGGCTTTTCTTGTGGTGCCAAGCTTTTCTTGCTCCTTGCAGAGCAGGATACCGTTCGTTAGTGGCCTGCTAAGGACCATCCGCCCTCCCTTTGTAGCTCTTGGTTGGGTTTTTAAGTAGATTTACATCGTCTGAAAAACATACGCCGGTGTTTGGCCTTTTTTTTTTTTAATAAGGATTTTGTTGTAATGACTATGCTGCAAAGATCTCACATAATCAAGTACTCAGTAAATGTGTTTACTCAGCTTTCGGGTGCTGCCGTGGCCCTTGCAGTGGATGTGTTTAGGCATTCTGTTCAATGCTCGGTGGAGTTTGTTATGAGAAGAGCTACAAAAACCCGAAAGCAAAAGCTTTATTGTGCTGTGCCTGCGGAGTTAAAGGCTTGCGATCGACTGGCCAGCTGAAGCGCAGGCTCTTTAATTCTCCTCTGAAATGGCTGTGTTGGTATGATTTTACAGTTACCGCAGTGTAAATGACAATTTCCTGGGTGGCTACTTGTGTGCTTTAATAAAGGAAAATAAAAACTCTGGTGCCATGAGTGATGTGGAATCTGAGACGTAGCTGGGTGGATCAGGAGGTGGTTTCAGCCCTAGCGCTGGTGGGATCCTTGCGTGCGGGCTCGTTTTTCCAGCCAAACCCCGAGCTGAGCACGTGCTGTAACACCGAAACATCCCAGCCCTGTTTTATTGAGGTCGGTGGGGACTTTTGTTACTTGGGCAATTATGTCTGCAGGCAGCCTGGGAACAGAAGCTGTGACAATGCTGGAAAACCATCAGCTGGAGATGAGCGCGAGCTGCCGGTGCCCTGCCAGCCTCCGCAGCAGCTCCGGGTACCACAATGGGCAGGGCAGCGATGCCTGGCTGCTGCCTGCGATGCAGGGCCAAAACAAGCTCTTCCCGCTTCCTCCCCACACGGTCCCCAGGAGTTACTGGGTTAGGAATGCTCACAGACAGCAATGAATTGCAGAACTGCTCTGCAAGTGAAGCCCCAGCAACGTTCTGCAGCCAGCAAAGATGGATTAGCCAGTGAGATGTGCAATCTCGCCGCGCGGAGATCAATATTCCTACCCAGGCAGGTAAATATCAGGAGAGGTTTTTTAATTAGCAGTGGCGATTTTCTTCTTTTAAAAAAAAAAAACAGAGAAAGAAAATCGGTGAGAAAAAAAAATTGAAATCTTTATTTCTTTTCTAGTTCAGTTAATTATAAGTACCCAGGGGTGAGTTCTTATAGCAAAGCCATAAACCAAAGTGCTTTATTCAGTATTATGGGATTTATTGATGTACTAAGCATTCTCTCTGCTGCTGGCTGGAGACAACGGCTGGAGAGGCGGAGGAATGGATGAGCTCCTTGGCTGACGGCACTGCCGTATCCGGGCAGGTCTCCGGCTTTGGAAGGATGCTTTGCTCTGCTGGTGCCGCGTCTCCCTGCCCAGGCTGTTCAGCCCACAGCTTTCCCCCCAACATGAATGACGTTTTCTAAAAGCAGAAATAAGGTGCAGAATTTACACCTTCACTGAAGTTTGGAGGGTTTTATGCCATGGAAAGAGCTCACCCAGGGAGGTGCCCAGTTACCCTTTACCGAGCTACTGGTCAGACTGGAGCTGGGTGGTTTGGGGGAGTATTGGGTTGAAATCCCCCTCCTCATGCTCGCTGCCTGTCCTTTCACCCGCTCCAAATGCCTCTGGCCCCAGCGCTGAAGACAGTTTTGGCAGGTGGAAGAAACCTCGACCGCAGAAAGGTGAAAGCTGCTTTTGCCCCACATGGTGCCCATGGTTCTGCAGCTGGGGACTTCTGATGGAGACACTGCCTGATGCTGAGCTGATGCCATGTCTGTTTTTCCAAGGTGTTTTTTTCAGGAGCTAGGCTGTAAATATGTCTTTTTTTACTTTTCTTTTTTTTTCTTTTTTTTTTTTTTTTTTTTTCCCCGGAGGAAGATTTGTTAACTCCCTAGAGAGCTGTAACCGGGCTCTGGTCTCTCTGGGTACTTTGGGATATCATTCCTGGGTAGGACAGTGTGTGTCCGGAGAGGGATGCCTCTCGCTCTGCGATGCTTTATAGGGAAGGTGGATGCTCTCTGTAGGTATAACCTCTTTGGTTAAATGAAGAGTATCCTGGAGCGGCCTTTGCTATCTGCTCAGAACAGGGACTCAGACTGGCCACAAAGAGGACTCTGACAGAAAACCTCTGGTTTGCTTTCCCACTCATTTCGCTGTGCTTTCCTTCAGCTGTTTTCTGTGGATATTTATGCACAATCAAATTTCTCCTTCCTTCAACAAGGAGAACCTCCCTCAGACAGATCCCGAGCTGTAGCTCTGATTGTGCATTCATGGCTTCACGCTGCATTTCCATATGAATCCCTGTGCAGAGCTTCATCACCGTGACTTTGCAGGATCAGCTGGTAATTCCCATCCCTGATCTTCACCTCCCAAGCCCTGCCCAGGGCTGCCCGAGGGACCAGTTCTTACTGCACGGCCTTCTCCCATGCCAAGGAGAGCCACGAAGCTGTGATGGGAGGGGTGGAGGGTTGTGGGAGGGAAAATTGTCTCAGCTTGGTGGTGAAACAGGCGCGTGAGGTGGTGAGGCTGGAAGAAGGGAGAGAAAGTGGAAGGTGGACCTGAGGCTTGAGCATCAGCCCAGAACCCAAGAGTTGTGGTGCTGCATGGGGAGCAGAGGTGGATCATGAGAACGTGGAGCGTATGTTGGGTGGTGCCAATGGGTGTTTGGCATAGGTGTGGGGTTTTTGGGGTCTACATGCCACCTTTACTCAAAAGGTGGTAGCAGATGTGTTGAGGCCATAACTCCTTTTGAAAGAAGGAATTTTAGGACTTTTTTCAAGCAAAGGGACTGCTATTGGGGTGGGTGCACTTTAGGCCAAAGAGCCCCCTGGCTCACAAACCTCCTTTGTTCCTTTTTTAGTACCCTGAAGCCTGGATAAATTGCATGACGGAATGAAATAATCAATAAACAGAGCAGCATGTTTATGTATCTTGGCAACGATGATGCTAATCAACCATGTAAACTGACTCTGCACGCTCTCTCTCCCTCAATGCGGTGAAATTCCAGCTGTCTGCAGAAAAGGAGTGACGCTGGCTCTCTGCGGTGCGGAGGGATGCAGACAGCCCCTTCCCCACCTGCTGCCTCTCCTGCGACACGTGAGGTTCTGCTCCAGCAACCCAAAAACTCACTGAACGCTCCCTGGGGTAGAAAGTGCACAATGATAGCCAACACCAGCTGGGATCACCTTCGCCACCCTGGAGAACATCTCTCATGTTCGGATCCTTGGGAATTTGGTCCTTCTGTGGTTAAGGCGCTGGAAGGGCCTCCGGGAGAAAACCCCACTGCTCCGTGCCGGCAGCTTAAGCTCCCCGCATTCCTGTGGCTGCTGGGAGGTGGGTACGGAAAGCCGACCAGAACCACAGTTTGCTTTGGCCTCTGCACTGGGGTTGAGCTGGAGTATGCCCGGTTGGAAAAACTGCTTGGAAAAAAAGCAGCTTGGAAGGAGGAAGCTGGGCGGAGAGCGGCCCGTGGCATGGAGGAACCCGCTGTCTCCATCGCGCGGCTAAGAGAAATGTAATTACACCCGCAGCATTTCCATCAATACCGCGCAGCAGCAGGCTGAGTCTCGGGGGAGGTTTTTCATCGCGTTGAGATCTGACTTTATTAATTACCAGCCTCTGATCTCATTTGAGGGTCGAGTTTATGAAATGGAATCCTTATTTCTCTGCTTTCCCTGTTCAGCTGCCTTATTGAGTTCAGTACAGTGGACATATTGCGCCTTAGACTCTCCCGAAGTGCCTTGTTCTTTGGGATGAGCTGCACTGGGGAAACGATGGAGCGGGGGGAGATGATGGAGATGTACAGGAGTCCCGGTGGAAGTCACAGAAAGAAATTACATCTCAGGAAAACTGGAAACAGGGAGAGTTGACTGCTGTTGAAGGTCTCACTCCCAAACTATAGTTTATTTCCCCCGTGCTGGGAATTCCCCCTTCCCAGTGGGATGCTGGTGGCAGCGCCCAGAGCGTCCAGCCCTGCCCAACGAGGGGACACGGCAGTGGGGCTTTAGCCACCACCAACCATCAGTGCAGCTTGAGCTGCTCCCGGGAAAAGCTTTCCAGCCTCTCCCTGTTTATCTCGTGAGCACCGGATTTGGCTGTAGGCACTTACGGGAGTGCCTGGTTTTGATCTAGACATCAATTTTTTTTTTTTTTTAAAGGGAAAATAGCCACTAAGCAACCCTTGACGCTTCAGGCGAGTGTCTAATTCCACTCCAAGAGCTGTGTTAGATAATTGTAATACTTTTCTGGGAGAAAATAGAGCAATTGAGGCCCTTAATTAAAAGCTATTCAGATAGCTTTGATCTTTCCCTCCGCATCTCCACTTACCAAAACCAAATGCCAACGAAAAACTCTTGGCAACATTTACTGTCACTATTCTTGGCATTTGCCTTTGAATTAACTCCTTTTCCTCCCTTCCAGCAAAAGGGAGATGGGGGAAGATAAATGTGGCAATGTGGCTTTTCAAGAGGGGTTTCTTTGGAAAGCTCTTTTTATTTTTTTTTTTCTGGAGGTTGCCTGGTGTCCTGCCACTCCATGATGACAGCAAGTGTGGAGCTCCTCTGGAGGCCTCAGAGCTACCCAGGATCAAGGGTTTATCACCCCAAAACCAGCTCCAGGCACAGCCTTGGCTGCAGCGGTGGTGTAGATGGGGTAAGACCCAACATGATCTGCCCCGGGCATGGGATGGGGAGCTGCCATTCCTGTGTCCCCATGGCCCACAGAGGGTCCTCAGCTGATCTCCTGACCCACCATGAAAGGAACCCCAGCCTGAGGAATGTCAACCCCTGAGGTGCTGAGACCCTCTGAAGGCACCAGAACGAGCAGTAGAGCCCGAGAGGCACCACTTCCTTGGGTTTGCAGTGGGAGCGTCAGTGGCACATTAATGCCTGATCGTCCCTGGCTGAGATGGCACCCAGGGGCTCCCAGCATCCTGTAGGCGACACGGTGAGCGCTTGGATGAGACAGGCTGTACAAGAAAGGGACAAATTCTCTCTCTTGGATTGCTTTTAGCAGTATCCTCTAGAGATGCTTCTGCTTCATATCTTCAATATTCCAAGTTCTTGCTCATCCATTTTTAATCTCTTTTTTCATTTTCCTTTTCCCATCTAAAGATGCCTCTGAGAGTCAGGCCTTCATCCCTCAGTGGGGTGTTATTTCTTTTCTCACCCGAAATCACGACCGGCAGTAGGAGACAGTGCGAGACTGTGTAAGTACCGGGGGATTGCGGCTTCACGGGGGAACAAGCTGCAGCACAGCTCGGATGAGGACAATTGATCGAAACGGCCGTTATTACTTTCTGCAGCACAAAGACTTAAAAAGCAATAGTAATTTCCGCCTCTTATCTCAGACACCTGCGTTTAAAGCCTGCGGTGGGAATACGAGCCCTGGATGAGCCCTGATTCCTGTTTCTGGGGTGGAAAATGACTTCTTCCCCCTCTCCAAGGGATGACGAAGCTGGGTCCTCCAGGGCTGTCTGTCCTCGTGGGTGCAGCCGGAGTGGGGAAGGCGATGTCCCTCCAGGAGAGGAGGCAGGCACGAGTCCGCTGCCTTCCTCTGTGCTGCTGTGCTGGGCAGGAGCAAGTGGGAAGCCTTCAGTTCCCGCAGTAACCGGGGAGCTTTGAGGTTACCCAGCACCTTTGCACTCATGAAGACATCCCGGACTGTCCCAGAAGGGAATTTCCTGGGCTTCAGGGCTGAGCTGGCTTCCCTGCTCAATGCGCAGATGGCTACTGAGGGGGTTAGGATGGGATGGAGCCGCGCGGGTCACTGTGTCAACCTCCTGCGACCCTGGAAGGGATGCTTGGCTTAGGAGAGCGATGGGGGATTTATTTGGTTAAATGGATTTATTTCCCTGCTTCCCGCCTTCAGCCTGTGGCTAATGTGGACCGGTGTGATCTGCAGCAAGCCAGCCCCAGCAGCCTGGTGACGTTCGAGCGGGGGTGCAGGATTTCCCTGGGGTGAGCTTGTGCAAGGAGAGGGCACGCGTCTCCTCAAAGGTGGTTTCTGCTCTCCCAAAACCCCGCCGTAGCAGCCCGACCGCGGGTGCTGTGCTCTGCCTGGGCACGGACAGCCCGAGGCTGCAGCCTTCCTCGCAGAAGTGTGGTGCCTGCCCATGCGTGAGGCTGAGCGGGGCTGCAGAAGATCCAGCGATGCCGAGCGGAAAGCAGAGAGTGCCGCTTAGTGCTGCCGGGCTGAAAGACAGGGCCCTGCCGGACACTCCGCCGGCCAGCTCGCTGCACCGCTGGGAACCGGAGCCTCTCCTGAGCAAGGAAGAAGACCTTGGCCAGAGCAAGCCCGTTCTCCCCTTGTAGCCTTGCATCCCATGGGAGCAAAGAGGAGCTGACACTCCCATCGTAAGCGTTTTACATAGAGAAAAGCACAGAGGCAAGCAGGATGCTGTCGTAAGAGGAGATGCTGAGAAGCAGGGCCGCTCATCCTCGGAGAGAGAGGGCCTGGGGGGATCTGAGATCTGTCTGTAAGCGCCTGATGGGGGGTGCAGAGAAGAGGGAGCCAGACTTTTCTTAGTGGTGTCCAGTGGCAGGACAGGAGGCACAAACTGAAATAACACGTGAAATAAACATATGAAAAAACTTTTACTGTGAGAGTGGTGAAGTGCTGGGACAGGTTTCCCAAAGATGTTTTGGCATCTCCATCCTTGGAGACATTCAAACTCAAGTGGACATGGTCCTGGGCATCCTACTGTAGGTGACCCTACCTGAGCAGCGGGGTCGGACTGGGTGGTGTCCAGAGGTGCCTCCAGCCTCAGCTGTTCTGTGATTCTGTGACAGTTGTGACATTTTTGATTCTCTGACAATCGTGATGTTTGATTCAAAGGGGAAAAGCTTCAGCAATGACACTGTCAGGTGTGGAAGTGGGTGACTTGCACTCCAAAGGTCCTTTCCACCTAACGCCCTAACACCAATGCACAGCGGCGTTGCAGCTAAATAGGGAATTTGTCCATGAGGTGGCATCATTTGAGTCGGTTTTTTGCACTCAGAGAGTTTTTTCCACCAGGGGAGCCCATTGCCAGCAGGTGGCAACCATGCCAAAGCAGTGGGTGGCTGGGATGCCCGCCTGTGGAGGCTAGCTCTGCTCCCTGTCCTCGCCTGGGCTGCTTCAAGGGGTCACACAACGCCTCTGCATTCCCTCATCTGCTTCTGGCACCTGCCTCCTTCCCCGTGACAGTCCAGTCCTCCATGTGCCAGCTCTTCCCCCTCTTCTCCCAAGTCTTTGAGTCATTTGGTGCCTCCTGGGAGCCATCAGCACCTTCTAAGCGGAGCAGGTCTCTTTTCCAAGATGCCCCCCTGGTTTCTCCTCTTGTGACTGGGGGTTGCTACGTGAGCAAACCCACAAACCTGCACACGCCAACACACACAGACACTGTTAGGATGGGGTTTTGAAAAATCCTTGTGTTTGCCAGTAGTCGCAAGGCACAGCTGATGTGAAACAGAGACGAGCCATGAAACTTGGCTCTGGGGACCTTGTGTGCACTAAGTCTGAGGGGTTTAAGAAGATGGCATTAAGGACCCACTGCTGTGGTCTGTTCCTTGTCAGGCTGCCTGAGACAGGGGATTCAGCTCTTGATCTTTACAGAAAGTTAATATTACAGTTGGTATAAGAAAATAAAGTTCCTGCAGAAGTGTTCTCCATCATTGCTCTTCCAAAGTTAACAACTTTAATACTGAGAAGGCAACACAAGTGATTTTGTATTCACAAATCTCCTTGAATTTTCTAAAAGAGAAACATGAAATTGCCATCACGATGCATTGAAGGTTGTTAATTATGGTGTCAGAGCCCGAAGAGTACTAACAGGACTGAATTGCCCTGAGTGACCTCACCTGGGACCCTCATCTACACCCTCACCTGTTGCTCCAGGAGCCCACTTAAGCGGAGCCCCACAACCTACTTGTCTTCTTTTTGGAGGGAAACTTGTTTGTAGCCTTAACTCCTGTGTGGACCTTGGTCTCATGTTGCAGCCTTGTCTCCAGCCCTGTTTTCTGGCTAGACCTCGGATGACTGCTGTGGACTGCTTGTGTCCTGGATGGGCTTTGGTAAGTGCAATATAGCTGGTGTCTAGTCCTGTCTCTAGCCCTGTCTTCTTTGGTTTTATCTGTCCTGTGCTTTCCCGGTGGAGTTTGGACAGGTAGGAACCCAGTTTGGTGTCTATGTATCTGGGGGAAGCTGGAGATAAAAATTTTAGCTGAGCCAGCTATCCTTAAGCCAGTAATGTATATACCCTAAATGGTGTGGGAATAAGCTTTTCAGAGCTCCCAGTTACTGCAGCCCTGCAAGACAGCTTTCTGCTGTACTCAGCTGGGCATCACCCTCAAGGACAAGGGCTGGGGGCAGTTTGGTTTGTGTGGAGGTGATGAGGGGAGTTTGTCTCTGGTGTTGCTTTGGCCAAAAGAGTCCACTCACATTTCACAAGATATTTTGGTGGCTAATATAGAGCTGAAATATCAGAGTTGTGGCATGTGCGTGATCCTGGCTGTGGTTGATCACTACAAAGGACTGAACGTGGCAATGAGCCCTGCTCACCTCCATGGGTGAGAAGAAGGCTTCTTGTGAAAGCGGGCAGATGTGGTGTGCTCACCAGCGAGGGAGAGGTTCCCTTGCTAGGAGAGGGAGATGAGGTTTCGGCGTGTTTTTGGTAGTTGTTGAAGCTTTCAGTACGGTGTTTCTGATCTCCAGACTCTTCCTCTCAGGCACTGGTTCTGTGGAAGTGGTTTTGCTATTTACCTGTTAAGAAATTTCAACTGCAGTGCTTGCTAGGGTTTTTCTTGTGGCTTACAAAACATCTTAATTTTATTACCAATCTACATTTTTTTTTTTTTTAATTTTACAGTAGGTAGAATGCAATATATACAGCAAAGACCTGGGACAAGTGGTGTACATTTCCTCTGGTGAAAGAAAGACCAGTCTTTTTTTTTTTTTTTTTTCCCATGAGATTTATTTCATTAATCACTCTTAAATAAATATATATCTGACACTTAACAACTAGTCAAAAATAATTTATAACACCAATTCTCACAGTCACTATAGTATTTGTGTGGTGTGTTGTCTAACACTATTTTTGAGACTCAAATCTTGCTTTTGTTTTAAATTTAACTTGTGTTAACAGGTCAGGAAAGAGGGAATTTGGGGTGGGGGTGGAGAATGCCCCGGAACCAAAGCTGTGACACACACATGCCTATACATGGACATGAAAATAGTTTGTTTTCTCTTCCAAATACCTCTCTTGCATGCTCTGTCCGTTCTATTGGTATGTCATTGAAAGTGCTCGTTAGCTCTGCTCCGTGAAACGATCCTCCAGATAAGACCGCTGTAGAGAACGGAGCGTTACGTTAATCTGAAGGCTGCTCTCCGGCCGGTCTGTGCTGTACAGCAGATGGCAATACAGGACCACTGTGTGGTAGATGTGCACCTCTGAAAAAGGAAGTTTTCTGTCCTTAATGCCTCAAGGTGTGTAATTAAAAACAAGAATACAGAAACACGACTTTGCGGGGCTGAGGTGCAGAGGGAAAATGTAGGACTCTCAGGTAGACAGGACAAACCACATGAATGATAATGATAAATGGATGCACACATGACATGTACGTGAAAGAGAGAACATTGTGCGTTTGTTAGCCACCCCTTCAGTCTGCAAACTGCCTCTGCAAAGCCTTGGCAAGAAAAGGGATCTGTGAGCCCCAACCCACCGTTCAAGAAGTTCTGCATTCCAGCATCTTCCGGAAACTTTTCCGGAAGTTGTCATCCAAGAAAGCATACAAGAAAGGATTCAAGCATGAGTTGGCATAGCTGAGGCTGGTGATGAAGTAGGATATACCGATGACCATGGAAGTCTGGGGCAAGTCAGTGGTCAAAGCCACAATGGTGGCCAAGTGGAAGGGGGTCCAACAGAAGAGGCACACAGCTAGGACTATGAAGACCATAATAGTGACTTTCTTCTTGGCTTTGTCCAGGGCTTTAGCATTAGAGTTCAAGTGCATGTTCCTTAGCTTGTAGAGCATCATGGTGTAGAGGATGCAGATGGTGGATACTGGAATGGCAAAGCCGAGAATGAGGGTATAGATCCTGCTGGCTTTGAACCAAAGCCTTTCAGGTTTGGGGAAATTGAGACCACAACTCTTGATCGCCAGGTCATCCATGTAGACATTGGCAAAGATGATGAAAGGGAGAACTATGATGGTGACCAGGATCCAGATGCACAAACTGACAATCCTGGCTGCTCGGTACGTACGGTGTGGCATCCTCTTGGACCTGACTGTAGCCAGTACTACCAGATACCTGTCTATGCTCATTACTGTTAGGAAATAAATGCTGGAGAAGATATTGTAGTGGTCTATGGACAAGATGACCTTGCAGAGGACTTCTCCAAAGGGCCAGTAGTGGAGGAGGTGTTCAGCAATATTAATGGGCAAGACAAGTGTGAACAAGTCATCAGCTATAGCAAGATTCAGGATGAACATGTTTGTCACAGTCTTCATCTTGGGGGCCTTGAGGATCACATAGATGACAGCAGTGTTGCCTGTGAGCCCAACAGCACAGATCACTGAGTAAATCACAGGGAGGACAACATAAAAATCAGCTGCCTGCTCTTGGAAGGTTAAGTTGAACCTCATGCTGTTGTCCAGGTAGCAGCTGTTGCCTGCATTGCTGCAGGTGCTGTTCAAGTTGTCCCAAAAAGAGCTGTTTCCCATGCCTGCTGGTTGCAGACTGCCCTCAGATGTCACACAAAGCCCTGCTAGCCCAGAACTGAGAGCCTTTTTTGAGAAGCCACTGCTATCTCATTTAAAAGTATATTATTTCCAATGAGTGTGTTGTCAGGCAGCATGGACCGTCTAACTTACCTCTCCTGTCTCCCATCACTGGAGAAGTTAGATTTTGAAGTGATCGGGGGGGAAAAAGGCTCCATGAACAAAGCAAATGAGAGAGTTATAACTCCCTGTGTAAGTCAAGAACTCCTCTCTCTGAGAGCATCCCGGTGAGCTGTGGCTTTTCTCTGCTGGGGAAGTCAAGTGGCTCCAGTTCAGCTGTCTGCAGCAAGAGTCCTTCTCCAGATTGGCAGAGAGGAGGCTTTGTGCCGGGTCGGTTATTCGCAGCCCTCGGAGGACTTGAGGGATGGCTGCTGTTTCACTCGCACAGTGCTGGCACTTCCACGCTGGAGCAGAAGTATGGCAGGATTTAATCAGTGCCTTTCTTTGTTCCAGAGTTCAGACTCTTTTCATTGACTGAGATTTCACAGTGCAGTTCCCGACATGGTTACTCCCTGCTCCCAGGGTCCCCTAGCAAAAGAAAGAGGAGGGGGAACACAGAGTTCAAGGAGTATTTAAAAAACAAAGGGTTAACCAACAATTAGAGTAACTCTTTAGGCAAGGGTAGATTATGATCTTATTCAAAATGAAGACCATCCCTGTTGCAAGCAACTGTGGCAGCACATGAAACTTGGCACAGATGGACAGATGAATCTGTAAATCTCAAAAGTTCAGGATTATTCAGAGAAGGAGTGGGGAGGAGCATCCTGAAAGCAAATCCACTTTAAAGTCAAAGCAAGAATTACCCCATCTGTTTACACCTCTAGCAGCTGCCACATCCATCATTATCGCCTGACCCCTACTTCCGAGAATTCCTCCGCAGGGAGGAGAACAAACAACCCACCCCCTGTGAAGATCAGAGCTTTGGCAACTGGTCCCCAGGCTCTGCAAAGAGAAGTGCCTCCCTCGCGTTTTGTGGTCGCGCGGCGATAAAGTGCGCAGGAAAGCCGGGATGGGGAATCGAGGGCTGAAGGTGCCCCTTACCTGGCGAGCGACTCCGGCTGCCTCCTCGGCACCTGCTGCTCTGCGTTGAGCCGCTGAGCCTCTTCTCTCTGATCCCGCTCGGAGGAGGGTCTCTGGGATGCTGACGTTACCGGCGTTGTGATCATATCAACATGGTGGCTCTGTCTGTGTGGCACATCTGAGCAATTAGCACTTGTTCATGCTGGGGAAGCCGGGGGGGAGGGGAAAGAAGTTTTCTCTCTGCGGGGTGATTTAAATAGGAACTAAGGTTGATGCTGGTAAGCAGCGGATGCTCCAGGGCTGAGCTCCTCAGGAATGAGGGGGATGTTGAGGGGCACAGGCAGCACCCGAGGCTGGCAAGCTGTGGCTGGCAGAATGAGGGATGTGGGAAGCGGGGAGTTAAACGGCTTCAAAGCTGGTTTTAACAAAGGAGGATGCACAATTGTGGTGTGGGATGGGGGGAGGGGGGAATGGGAGGAGGGTACACAACACTACAATGCTGGAAATGAACAAATAAACAGATGTACCTTGCCAGATCTGTGCTGGCTGCAGCTGCTCTGGGGAGCTCGACTGGTTTTCCCTGGCTGGGTCTCTGGTCCAGCTTTGGGAATTCAGCTGAACCCTTCAGATGTGCATCGCAAGGGACAGAGTCCTCTGAGGCGTGGCAGCAGCGCAGCCCAGGTTGTACAGCAAAACCAGCAACAAAAATCACTTTACCCTCATGTTCCTATAAAAAGAGGAAAAACGAAATCAAGGGTCTTTTCTCCTTTACCCTTCCAAATGCATCATCCAGTTGCAGGTGAGCTGACCTTTGTTTCAATATCAGGAGACAGAAAACACAAGCATCCTTCGGTGCTGTGCAGGGCCACTCAACCTAGCAGATTGTCTCGTTCAGATGAACCACGTAGCCCAGAGCTGTGTCTGACTTTGCTTCTCTTCTGGGGATGTTTACCCTTTTCTGGGAAGACTCTTGTGCAGTGGTAACTGGGTGGGAGCAGAACACTTCATTGCTCCCAGGGAGGTGACTCCTTCAGGCCATGGGTACCACTCACTTTTCAGCAGATTGCAATTTTTTTTTTTTTGTTCCAAGTGCACAAGTCCTGCAGATATTTTCTGTATTTCAACCAAACTCTGACCAGCTGTCAGGCCTAAGCAAAATTAAACAGAAACTGAAGCTTGTCCAAGAAGACCCATAGGAATGATGTGGATGATATTTCTTCATGTGGATGATATTTCTTCATGTGGATGATATTTCTTCATGTGGAAGACCCCCAGAGCCCTCCTCTTGCCTGCTTTGGGAAAGCTGACATAGTCTGTGAGTAGCTGTAAGGAAAGGAGGGTTTGATAGGTCTGCAGGGGGAAGGCAGTTTTCCAGGGACTGCTGTCATCTTTGTCAAAGAGAGGGAAATACTGGATGATAAAATTATGTTAAATTTGCAGATCTGTAACTACTCCCCAGGGCAAAAGGTAAAAGTGTCTTGCTTTGAAAATCCTTCTATCATGGCTTCCTGTTTGTCAGGATCTCTGGTCCCTGGGAGAGGTTAAAAGCTGTCCTGTCATTCCTTGAACTACGTGATCTTGGAATTGGCTGTCGGGTGCCTTGGCCAGTGACTGGGTGCTGGGTGGTTTGGGACACGCTCCTAAGGGCATGGGAGTTTGGGGGCTGGGAGGGCGGCAGGGCTGGCTGTGGGCTGTGCCCTCTGCCGCCTTCCTTCTCGTTATCCGCAGTGAGTGCAGCCTCCTACGTGCCTGGGTTAGGATGTGTTTGATTAAAACAACCTTGTCACAGATGAGATGGAGATGAAGAATTTAATCTCGTTGTCTGGTGGGAGTAGAGGGGCTTTTGTTTCTTCTATGTCCCCAAGACAAATGCCTGGAGTCTAATTTCTCCGAGCCCTGCTCCTGGCCTTTACAGTAAAGCTCACCTGCTTTGGGGAGGGTAATTGCAGGCAGATCTGAATTCACCCACAAAACTACACTGCAGTGGCAGCATCTCCATCAACAAAGAATCCTCCCCTCGGGTTGGCTCTGGGTCAGACCGGGGCTGGCGGTGAGGAGGCACGCTGTATACTGGAGTGATGTGAAATGGGGTGTGCCTGGAGGGAAGGCTGAGGGGATGTTTTATTCATCTTGTTTGCTCTGGATGAGTGTCCCTTCCACTTGATTATAAATGTTCCAGTGGCACAAAGCCCTGAAAATCAAGCCCAGAAGTTCAAGTTGCTGTTGAAGGACACAACCTGCTCTTGTGCGGGCAGCTCCATCACTAGAGCGGTGCAAGGGGGACAAGTTTGTACTCCTGGCAAATCCCTGCCATGGAGATGAACTTTGCCTCCTGAAACCCATGTTCACGCTATACAGCTTGAGTCAGCTGTGCAAACAGGAGGAGAAGGCAGCGGAACAGGAAGGGGGAGATCCCTCGTGATGCTAAATCGATGGCGCTTCATTGCCTTCCTAAAGCTGAGGTGCTGCTGGCTTGCAGGGGTGGGAGACACATTTGGCCACTTGACATGAAGTGAATTAACTCTGGGAAAGAAAACTGAGAACAGATTATGCTCTGCTCTACCAAGGGGTGGTGATGGTGGAGATTTTTAATACATCTGTGCTACTGCAGCCTAAAGTTACTGATCAGGCAGTTGCTTTCCAGGGCTGCTTCACCCTCTTTGAGAAGAGGATTCTTGTCTTTGGAGAAGAGCTCAAGGAGAGCTTCCAAATAAAGCAAAAAGATGGCTTCTTAGTCACCCAGGGTACTCCTTGAGATGCACCTTGTTTTCGGCGTTCTCGCTTTGGGGACGAGGTGTGATCATCTCCCTGTGCTGGCAGCCCTTGTCCTTTCTGGGGTGGGCATGAGCCTCACCCGTGTGTCTGACGGTCATCCTGGGAAGACCCATAGACAATTTGCAGATTAGAGCAGAGGTAGCAGAGGTTTGTCTGAAAAGCTGGGGCTAAGAGGGTGTATTTCTGTGAACAGGTCAAATCTGGATTGGGATTGCTGTTCTAGGATTCCAGCTTTCCCAGGCACCTGAAGGGTTTGTTTTCCACTTTGCTTCACTTCCCAGCATTGCAGGAAGGGGCTGTGCAGTGCTGGGCTCAGCATCCTTCCCAGCAGCTAAGCCAGGGAGCAGCAGCCCTCTGCTTCCCAGGCCCTGGACATGACCACAGAGCTGCTCAGCCCCGGAAAAGTCCTGTGGCTGGTTCCAGTTTGACAAAACCGCTTTGCTCCCCACCCCTGCCCCTTGAGGGATCAGCAGGGGAGATAATCCTGTTTTCTTCGGCTCTGGCTGCTGTCATAGTGTCAAGTTCATCGTGAGGACACAAATACACAATCAATACTCTTTGCTCACCAAAACAAAATGTTCTCGGCTGACTATCTTGCAGTTGCGGGTTATTAGGGTGATTTATTTGTATGAAGTGTTCAAGCTTTTCAAAAGGTGGTACAGCACTGCAGGTAAATATCCAGAACCGATTGTGTCAAATGCTCTGAGTGATGGCTTTTGGCAAGGAAAGCCAGTGTGCCTGGCCAGGTTATTTACTGTAGGATAACTGTCACTGTGCTGTAACCTCTGCCTTAGGGCTGAGCCTCCTCTGAGCTGCTCTGCTCCCAGCCTAGGGATGCTCAGATGTTGGCCACTGCATCCCCTGGGTACCACCCGCTCCTCCTTGGTGCTGGCTCAGCAAAAGAGCATTAGGTGGGTGTTGGGGTGAGCTGGAAAGGAGAAACTTGGGCTTATTCATCACCTCAGTGCTGGGTACTATCCCCCTTTGCCACAAACTGGGATATGTCCTCCTGCTTCCCAACCCTTCCCAGCCAATGTGAGCCGGATTGGCTTAGGCAGATGATGGTTCTCACCTTGTGGGATGCCCCTGGGAACAAGGCATGGGGTGCAAATGCTGATTTTTTTTCTGGAGGATGAGGATACAGCAGATGTCTCAGTGAACTGTGAGTGGAGAAAGTGCCTCTGGATCCAGCAGCCAGTGACACATCCAACCCATCATAAGCTGGAGTGAAGGCAAAGTGGTACTGGAGGTGCTTTAAAGAAAATCAAAGTAATGAGTCTTACCTCTAAACAGCCTGTTTTGTCAGGCAAGGGATATATCAATAACTGCCACATCACTGCCTCTGTGAGGGACCAATCAAGACAAATGCTGTGTGAGTAATTTCCTTGGACCAGAGGTGATGGGGAATAAAGGCTGTGGCAGTGGGTTGGTGGCTGGAGCTGTTTGCTCCCTTCTCGCAATCCAAGCGGGAGGCTGTGAAGCTCCTGCAATGGGTCAGTGCTCTCTCCCAGCAGCTTTTGGAGATCCTGGCCCTTCTGCTGGCCACCCCCAGCCCCGAGGTGCTGGCACAGCCCTGCTCAGGGCGTGTTCCCAGAGGTGCGATCCAGCTGTGGGGGATGAGTGGTGCTGCGAGTGGCTGCCTGGCTCCCAGCAAGGAGCCTGTGCTGTCAGTGCCTCTGTGCTGGCAGCGATGTGCTAATTAATTGAGCTCTGGCAGTGTACTCGTGGCTGTATCAGCAAGGACACTGGGATGGTTTTGCTGCATTTTTTATGTATCCGTAAGGATTTAAAGAGTGCAGACAGAACACTTTGCAGCTGCTTTAAACACCTTCATTTTTTCCCACCCTCTTTGGTTTGGCTTCGAACAGCCTTGCTCCAGAGAGAAATGAAAATAACTTCCATTCCAGGATGCCTTTATTCTCCAGTATTTTTTTCCTGTGCTTCCCCAGGGCTGGAAGCTAATCTGTACTTTGGTTTGTTTTCTGCCCTGTGCTGACTGAGTCTGTCCAGGCCAGAGCCCTCTGGGAGAGGAAGGTTTCTGGAAGGGGACTGTCACCCTCTTCGATGCTGCTCACCTCCTTTGTGGGGCTCAGGGCAGCTGCTGGGGGGTGCAGAGCAGCAGCCTGGGGCTCCCCTGGTTGTGTCGGTGCTGCCATGAGCAGTGGGCAAAGGCAGGACACTGTGGAACAGTGTCACATAATCTGAGGATGGGACCAGTGCCTGTGAGGGAAAAGCATCATGTGTGACAGCACTTTGTGCTGCATTGCTCTAGGATACAGTTAATTGCTTACTTTTGCAGCTATCTTAGAATGTTAACTCTTGAAACTATCAATGACCATTGAAATGCTAACAGGCTTCTGTTTTCCTGCTGATTGCCTTTGGCAGATGTGCACAGCATGTCTGTAAGGGCTTCTCCAGCACAGTTGTTGGATTGCAGAGGTAACAAGCCAGACATAAAGAGGAATCGGAGTTAAAAAAAAAAAAAAAAAAGATGCTAGCTGTACTAATTGGGTGGAAAATAAGTGGGTGTGAGTCATCAGGTAGAGATCTCTTCCCCTGGGTCCCCATCCTCAGGGCTGCTAAGAGCCCATGGTATCTGTGCCACCCACGGGTGATCTGCGTTGTTGCTTTGTCTTTTTTTAATGACATCTGAACTGTGGTTTCTGAGAAGTCACTCTTTGTCATTGCTTGACCTGCTTTGGATGCTATGAGGTGTTGCGATGGGGTTGTCACGCATCCTTGGAGAACCAGCACCAGGGCTGCTCGCGGGGGAGCGGGCTCTGTGCAACATATACCAATATCTGAGAAACAGCTGGATGTCCCCTCGTCTGCCCAAGTGACAGGGCTCCTCTGGCTGCAAAGCCCAATCGTCGGAGGGCTATGGAGGGCAAACTGCTGCTGTTGACTCCAGTTCCCCTCCCTGCTTGTGCTGTGACAGTGAAATGACTCATCTACACCTTGATATCATGTTTTAGAAAAATGTTTTAATATTTTGTACAATGTTCATTGTTTAAAAAAAAGACATGAAATAGATCTTCTGGCACAATGTTTTCCAGTGCAATTATACAGAGCTGGCACCTTTCTCCATGTGCCCTTCAGGCCAAGAAACATGGAGTACAAGGCTGGCGATACTGTCAATTATCCTAAGGAAAATAGGGAAAAGCAGAAGGCCCAATTTGAACTGAGGGAAACCTGACTCTATGGCTTTGGACTCCAATCACTTGTCACAGCTTACTTTTGCAATTAATGCCAGCCTGGCCTACTTAAATGGGTTGTCGTAATTAATGTGGGCAAATATCTGCTGATGAAAATTCAGTTTTAAGACCAAGATCCTTGTTGGATGTGTCAGCATGACAGAGAAAATGAAAGTTGGATAAGTGAGCTGAACTTAGTAGGAAATGGTGTGCTATGAAACACCAAGTGAAAAATAAAAGGGAAAGAGAAGGGAAGGCACTGCTGCAGAGTGAGGTTCACAGCTGGTGCTGTCTCCTCATCTGCACCCCCTGGTCATGGGTGCTGTGGGGACATTTGGCTCTGAGCAAGTGAGGGAGTGGATTCAGTATGTGCACCAGAATAACCAAAAGAACAGCAATGATCAGTAGGATGTGGCTCTTCTGTTAAAACTTAATTTGGACCCTAAAGCAATGCCACAAAACTTAATTCCCTGGGAAGCTGAGGCTGCCGGGTCACTGACTGGAGATCTCTGTGCCAGGGAAAAATAGGTCCCCATCAGAAATCCTACTGATACAAATTTAGTTATAGGAAACCACGCCGTAGAGAAGATGTTTCAGATGCCTGTGGAGGGAAGCAGAAAAATAAAAATATACCTCTGAGTTTTCAACTGGGAATAATTCCTGAAGCACAAAACTCTCTGGGCCATGCAGGGCCTCCGGCCAGGTGAGCAATTCCAGACGAGGGCTGACTGAGCAGGGAAGGCGTTTTGTGTTGGAGGGCTGAGTTATGACTTTCCCCTTCTAATAGCAGCGATCCTTGGTAATACCAGCATCCTTTATCACTGAGGAGCACACCTGGGCTCTGTGAGATCTCTCCATCTGCTTCTCAATTCCACTTGAAGGCAGAGGAAAATTATTTTCTTGTAAATGGCCCATTTCCACCGACTTCTGCGAACGTTCACCAAGGCTCCTTGCTGGGAAGTTTATTTCTTTTTGTAATAAGAATTGCTTTCTTGTAAGTGCTAAGTGATGCGTTTCTCCATTGTGGATGTCAGGAGGTATAGGAGCACATGCTCACAGAACACAGAAACGCTCCTCAACCACATCAACAACCTTTTTGTGTTGCTTAGTGAGTCCTAGGTAACTGCAGAATAGTTGGTGTCTCTGGTTACTTGGCAATCAACCACACATCTCCAGTACACCCTCATTTGTAGGGAGAATGCAACGAACTCCTTAATCTGCAATCAGGGACTGGCAGCACTCATTTTCTCTCGCGGGTTTATGGGGTCAGACAAATAACACCATGCTCAGCAGCAGGGCTGTGCAGGAATAGAGGTGCTTTTGATTTTTGAGACTTTGAATCTCCCTGTTTTCTGGCCAGGATTTAAGATGAGAGGAACTTTTGGGCTGTAATAGTCTCCTCTGGTTTCCCAAGCGCTCCTTCTTGGCTTGCTCCTCATTGTGTGGGGCAGCCAGGATCCTTCTGAAGCCCTACAAGGAACTGGGGATTTTCTGGATTGGAAGGAAAAATCTCCATGAGAGAGGCAGAACATGATGCTGTTACCCATGCTGGTATTTCCACCTCTGCTCTGGTTTTCCCTTCCTTCCTGCCTTGCGGGATGTGGTTAACAGATTTTTGTGGTTTCATTGACTATATTGAAATTGGTAGAGGAGTCTGGGTTTCTTTCCAGAGTGAAAACAAGCCCAATTTGGCCATTATATAAGGGAAAAAATGATACTGGGCAGAAAGCAGTGAGAAAGAGGCAGGTGATCAGCAGATCTTTTTCATGGGGCTGCAAGGAGGGAAATGCCATTGCGTTGTGCAAGATGCATTGTTAACATAAAATCAACAAAATTGACCCAAATAGTGAGCGAGCATCAGTTGAGCTGGTATTGTTGTCAGTAATGGGGCATCTCCGATCTCTGCTGCTGCACCTGCCGTGAGGTGCTTGTATGACAGCTGATTGCGCCTGTCGCTCATGTTTTGATTGCACAGCCAGTTCTTGGAAAACACATTGGCTTTTTCAGCTTTTTTGAGCATTCAAGTGAGTCCAGGAGATGCGGGGATGGGCTGATGAGCGGGTTTGTATCATCTTGGCTGCTAGGAGTTTTGCTGTGATCCGAAGCAATCCCAGCCACACCGCTCTTGTGGAAGGCAGAACAGCTGAAGAGAAAAACGAGATGGAAATTGCCATTTCTGGGGAACCTGTGAATTTTCTTCTTCGACAAACTTCTGAGCAAAGATGGAGCCTAACCTGCCATTGCAAGGGTCACTTATGCTCACGCCATGCTCTCCATGCATCCACAGTGGGCTGTCACCCCACGGAAACACGTTCCTGCAGGAGCCTCCTACCAGGAGATCTGACATTGCAGCTGTGCGGCTTGGAAAAAACATCGAGGCAAATTTTCCCTTTCATCTGCCTTTCCAACCAGGAAAGCCAGGACGTCTGCCTTCTGTATTTCATGAGTAGGAAATCAATTGCTGAAGGATTCCCGCTGGGAGAATTGTGCTTTATGAAATTCATGCCGGGGGGGCAGAGAGGCAGGCTGGGGAGCTGGAAAAGATAGCTCCATCTTCCTCCCCTCTGCTGCTTTAATTGTTTGTAATGACTTAATAAGCAGCACTAAACAGGGAAGCTGATCCTTCCCTGCAGCAAACACTGACATGCAGTGTTTTATCAGCTTTTCTAGGGCCTCTGCTTGGAATTGCTTTGCTGTATGTTCCTCTTTACAGGCTTGACCCAAAGCCTGGGGAGATGAGATGGAAAACTGTCGATTTTTAGGGTGTAAAGGCTCTGAGTGTTGAGGCAGCACCCAATCCATGCAATGATTTGGGAAGAAAATAATATGGAGAAATGGTGTAATTTGAGCAATGAAATGCTCTTTGCCTTGTCACCCTATGCTTAGAAATGCATACTAGGGAGAGGAAGAGAAAATGGGGTACAAACCCCCAATATTTGCAGGAGGAGGCATGGAAATAGCTTGTCGTTTAGACTGGAAATGAGGAGAACTTTGTGCCCATCAGAAGGATGCAGACATCATACCTTTCTTTTAAAAGGCAGCTCATTTAATTGTTGTCCTTTAATTCAGACAATGTGCAACTTTTTCTAGTTCTAGCCCCAGTTTTCAGCTGGATGAACGCATTTTCTTGTCTGTGAGTGTTCAGTGATGGTTGGCAGGTGAAGGGAAGGAGTTGGT
This sequence comes from Tetrax tetrax, assembly GCA_009806455.1. NCBI lineage: Eukaryota > Metazoa > Chordata > Aves > Otidiformes > Otididae > Tetrax > Tetrax tetrax. Next base: position 134,509 of record WHYT01017847.1, read on the forward strand.
AGGTGATAATTTACAGAACTTGCTACAGTGGCTGAAAGCCAGCCTTTGATGTCCATCTCCTTAAAAATGTCTGTTGTCTCTGTTCCTTCTGCTCGTTACGCTGCTGCGCTTGTTATCTTTGTGCCTGGTCTGAATTTACTGCTTGGAAATGCAATTATATGTCTCCCAATTATTTTCACAAGGAAGATTCTTGTACACAAAATGAAACAAATTTTACCTCCCAGTAATTTGAAGTCAGTTTTGAAACTTAATGTTTAGGATTTCCCAGTTTTAACTGGGCAAGTTTTCATTCGTGCTCCATGACCTTGTCTTTTATTTTGGCAGACAAACGGAAGAGCTGTGCCCAGCAGATCCCTCCCTCACACAAAATGGAGGACAAGGCATTGCCCATCATCCTTCCGAAGCTATAAACCTTTGCCCTCTAATTTGTTCTTGGTGAGGGACTTGCAGCGCCCAGCCATGAATGGATGCTTTTCTCTTACGAGTAGGTGTTTATCACCCTGCAGCAACGATGCAGAAAAAGTATGGTGTGAAGTAACTCATTTACTGTTCCTTATAGCATAGGACCAACTGCCAGGCTGTCTTGGTTGTATTTTCCCTTCTCCAAATATCTTTTCTAGCCCAACAGAAGGGGGTGGAGGGCAGAGGAAGGAGCAGGTGTGTTAAAGAAGGGAATTCCAGCTGGGAATTCTATTTATGGAAAGGTTACTTGCACCTTGGCTCTGCCGCTGTGAGCAATTGGAGTGGGTGGAATTTAAGTAAATGACTTCTCACTTCTTTTGATGCTTTTTAAAAAGTTTTCAAGCTCCTGTTGTCTGTTATCTGCTGTTTGATGTTGAGATAAGGGATTAACCAAACCTGCCTATATGCAAAATAGGGGAGTCAGTTTGACTCTTTCTGCAGAAAAATCCCACTTTTTGCAATGGGGTCTTTGTTCTGCTGGTACTGAGTAGTGAACCCCTTGAGATGTGACATTTTTGGAGAGTGACCAGCACTCACTGTGGCACTTCAGGCTCCTGCTAATTACCTGTCATTACAACCCAGTCACTTGCCAATTTTTAAAAGCTGTTGGTGGCTGTGCTGGGCAGTGAGGCTGCCTCCTGCCGCCGAGGGGCTGGGGATGAGCGACCAAGGGTGGTTTGCTGCAGTGCTCCTCTCCCCAAGCTCTGCTCCCTGAGGAGCTGCTTGGGGTGGTTGCAAGGGGTTGCTTAAAGGAAATAAATCTATATTGAAATTCTCATGTACTGGAATGGGTTTAAGTTGCTGTGTTAGGGAGTTCTGAGCTGGCTCTGCTTGAACTAATGGATGTCATGCAGAGGAACTCTGCTCAGATGTTAGTTCAGATCTGAAGAGTGCTGTAATTGGACTCATCTCCTTGCCACAGATCTGTGTTTGGGCACAGCATCCCGTGGATGCGCTGCCTTGGGCTTTGGCTCATGCACCAGGCTCGGAGCTGTGATGCTGCAGTGGCCTTGTTACGGAGCTGCATCTTTGATTAGGCAAATAATTCATGATGGAAAAACTGTGGATTTCATTTCTTTCTATATGTTCACAAATTACTCGCATGCCAGCCAGTTCCCGTTCTGCTGCTCAGAAGTAATATTTCCTGGGAGAAACGTGTGTTGTCCTGGGAGCAGGAGGAGACGCGACAGCAAAGTGAGGAAAGGCATCGCTGCTGAGCAGGGATCTGCATCGGAGCCCGGCTCCTGGAGGAGGATCACTGGGCAGTAATGAAGCTCTTTGGTAGAAGTGCCCTTGCTGTGTAATTTGGTGTAATTCAGTAGTCCAGCCCTTATGGTAATTCTACCTGATCTGTCACATCTGCCTCCCTAAGTTTAGGGGCTTGTAATTGTACTTCTCAAGTTGAATTGGTTCCTTGGGTCTTGGCAGAGTCCTCTAGATCACAAACCAAGAAAAGAGTTGGCTCAGCTGGTCATTTTAAGCATTTTTAAAATATGCATCTTTGTATCTCCAAACCCTAATTATTATCCACTTATTTTCTGGTAAGGTTTTTGTTTGCTAGTTTAATGGTTTGTTAAAATGTTGGTGAAACCATACAAAAGCATGCAAAAGATGCAGGTCCCACCAAACTCCAGCAGAGCTTTGCATGGCTGCTGTTTCCTCCAGGAGACCTCCAGCTCCGTGCTGCAGGGTGGCTGTGGAAGCCTCATCCCAGCAGCATCATTCTCGGGCCAGGTCCCACCCAGTCCCTTGAGTACCCCTGCCTGGCTTTTGCTTGTGCTGGAGTTGCAGCCACGCAAGGTCCCTGTGGGGCTGCGTGGGACCCGATGCGAATCGTTTGTTTGCCGCTCTTGACGGAAAGTTGTGACATGCACCTCGGTGTCAAACAAGGCGAGACTTTAATGCTGCTGCTGTCGGCTTGTCAGGCAGTGCCCACACACCGTGTCTGGTGATGGCTCGGGAGGAGAAGGCGAAGGAAAGCCGGGATGAAACGCTGCGTGCCACTTCATGCTATCAATAGTGCTTGGGAGCGAGAGGTGTGAAGGGACCTGGGAGGACCGGGTGGAAAGGACAGCTCTGGGAAGTGCATGGCACATTGGTGACGCACTCATAATTGTCTTTACACAGGGGTGGAAAAGTATCAGCTTGCATGGCCTAAATGTCTGGGTCTGGAAATTCATGCTGCGTGCTGCAGAAGCTGTGCTGAGCTCATCTTGCTCTGAAATGTTATCCCTGCCTCTTAACCAGGAACAACATTAAAGTCCTGAACCTGCTAATAAAAGTTGGTTGTCATCCAGGAGCAAACCTTTGCAATATGCGCTTGAGGTGGATGAGGAGACCTAAGGCTTTCATTAGGTTTTTTGTTCTTAGAGAATGAATTCAGCAGTAAAACCTCTCTTCTTGGCATTAAATACTCTCTCCTTCCGTTCAGCTGTAGCCCAGACTATCACTGCCAAGTGTTTTATTTCCCTGTACTGTTGCTGGTGGTTAGGTTCTCCCCCGTAACTGTCTGTAGGTGGGTGCTAATTAAAGATGTACCTGAGCAGGGGCTGCAGAACAGGGATTATGAGCACTGACAGTTGTTGTGGTATCAAGTCTAAAGAGCAAATTAATCTGAATTAACTTCACGCCTTTAACAAGGAGGATCAAATCCTGTTATGCTTGGACCAGAGTCTAGTGACAGAGGTGGTTGCAAAGGGAAACTCGGTCCATGTAAGTAAGACCTGGTGGTGATTGTCCTCTCTTTGGCATTGTAAACCTCACCAATAGTTTCTTAAAAAAAAAAAAAAAAAAAAAAAAAAAAAACCAAAAAACCTGAAGGTTGGTATTAGTTGTGTGGGTTTCACAGCCTGTGAATGGCTGCTTTCTGCATGATCATAATGAAAAGCCATACATGCCAGCTGCTCAAAAATAAACATGACAGGAGAAATATAACAAGTGATTCACAGTGGCTTGGGGGGCGAATGGCAGCCCCAGCTGCAGCAGCTCTGCATTAAGATGAAGGATGGGCATGGGGTGGGCTGGACCCAGTGCTCCCCACTCCCTTGACTGCAGTTTGCTCCTGATCAGGCTCTCGCATGACATCAGCCCCTCTCAATGCGATATAAATCACTCCCACAGCTCTTGGTTGAGCTGCTGGTGTTTCCAGAGTGGGGTTCAGGTGCAATCCTGCTGGCTGCTGAGCATCTGTGGAAGGTCCTGAGCATCTTCACACCCAGAACCATGAAACAGCTCAGGCTGTCCCTGAACCAGGTCTTCATGGGAGGCTTTTAGTCTGTCTGGGAGACTTCTTCCCTCAAGAAACATGATTTTATTTGTGTACAGTGATGGATTTGGGTTCCTTCCCTTATTCATGCGTGCCTGTGAGTAATCAATCGTGCACATGGATTATCCTGTGTATAGAAAAATATATTCCTGGATTGGCATTTTGCTTCTCTGTCACTCAGATGAGCACAATCTCCATCTAACCAGGCAAGAAATCTGTAGGAATTCTGTCTCAGCGAGGAGCAGGAAGCACTTTTTTTAAAAAAAAAAAACAAAACAACCCACAGATTTTCAGCTGATGTGTTTTCACTGGCAAAACAGTGATTTCAATTCATCTTCCTGGAAGGAATGCGAAGACTCATTTGGAGATCACAGATTCAGCTGGCCTCTGATTTTGTGTACCTCATTTCACACATCCAATTTCAAGGGCCATTAAAATAGGCTCGTGTTTGCTTTGCTGTGCCGAAGTGCTGCAGTTATTTACGGGAGAACAACAGATGCCTGCCCCACGGAAGCCGTTGCGGTAACCTCCCGTGTACAGGTACCCTGCGCAGCCAGACGTTTCTGGGGACAAAGGACCCCAGCTGCCTGTGGATGCCAACTGATGTAAATCACAGCAGCTGCATCGCTGCCATGAAGTTATGGTGGGTCTTGTCCTGGTAAGTGAGAATTTGGGCTACTGAAGTCATTGATTTTTTTTTCCTTATTTTTTTTTTTTTCCCCTGCTCTGTAAGCATACAGTCCCTACCTCAACCCAAACCCCACAATATCTCCCTTTTGTTTTTGGAAAAGCTTATTTCAGAACAAACGTTTCTTTGAGTTTGCTAAGTGCATAAAAACAAGGTAAATTGCCAATAATTGCCCCAGTCTCTCCTTGTAGAAATTCCCTGGTGCTCACTCCTGACTCTCAGGGACTCTTGCTATCCTCCTGATGTGACAGCTCCTCTTTGGGAGGGTAAGGCTCCACGCAGGCTCTTGCCAGTGCACCCAGCCCTGAGGGTGATGGCGTGGCCTTTCCCATGGCAAAATCTGGTAGAGTGGCTGCTGCACCTTCTCCCCTCCTACCATCTCGGAGACAAATCCCGGTCCCAAAAGCTGCAAAGGTCAGGAGGAATTGATGTGCAGCTGCACATGAGGCCGAGCGTTTCCCTGCTGACATCTCCGAGTGTTCCAGGCCACGCAGCGTCCAGCTGCTGCAGACAGCTGCACAGCAACATCCCCATCATGCATGGTGTGGATCTGCATCCTCTGACACTGCTCTTTCATCATTGCTTTCATGGCCCAACGTCAATACAGCGAAAGTGTTTAAAAATACATTGTTGGGAGGGAAAGGAGAGCTCTGACCTGGATCCTGATGGAGAGGAGATGCTAGGCTTACCTCCCCAGGCTGCTCTGAAGTCAGGGGGATGTGACTTTACATCTGGTCAGAATTAATTGATTTCTCTTCACATGCTTCTGACAAATCTCAGCTCTTTCAGACCAGTGGCTGTTTTGCTCCCAACCTCTGTGAGGTACAACAAAGACCTGGTCATTGCCTCGGGAGCTCCATTGCATTTTCGTGTTGTCAGCAATGAAACCAGCTATTAAATAATTATTCACTGGTTTATCTTCTGCTGTACTCCTAGCTTGTGTCTGGCTTCCAGTTACCTTCTGTCCCTGCAGGAATACGAACAGTGTGCTGTGGCCAAATAAACACGAAGGGACAAACTGGATTTTGCAATGCTCTGTGCAAACAGGTGTGCGGTGGTGATGGAGCAGGGACTCTATGGTCCTGAACGGTAAATATTCCAGCAGAGGTCTGAAGATGAGTTTTGACTCCACGTCAAAACATGCCTCTAGGAGACTTTTTTTTTGGGTTGAAACTAAAAAGATAAGACAATTTTTTCCAATGCCATAGGGGAGGTGGGAATGCAGCTGCTGCCTCCTGCCGCCAGCTCGGTGCCCTTGGGCAGGAGTCCCACCACGGTTACCCCACCTTCTTGAGTGAACACCTCTGGTACATTTGGGGCTGTGGCTGTCACAGCCCAGAACGTAGCAGAGCAGTTTTGTCATTTTTAGAGGTTTGAAAACATTGCTCCCAAAACAATCTCCCTCTCCTCTCTTCTGTCATAAATTGTGGAAAACAGACAAGGGAAAATAGCAGAGGTTTGATTAAATTGGCTTTTTTCAGTCTTAAAATAGTGTCAGCTTGATGCCTGATATTTCAGCAATTGGATTAGTAGCATCTATTTCATCCCACTGAGAGGTGGGATTTAAGGCTTCCAACAACAGAAGCACTGGATGCGCAAGAGCAGAGTTCTCCATCCCTACCACCCTGGTATCTCATTGTACTATTTTAAGCAGCCTCAGCCAGATACACAAATATACTGCTACAAACAACAACAACAGAAGGAAAATGTTCCACTAAACAGGGAAAAATAAGAAAAGGGGGTGGCAGCCCTTTCTGAAGAGCTCGTGTTGATTTAGAAGGGCTGGATGAAAACAAAAGAGGGTTTGGTATATGCCTTCCTTTCCTTGGAAAATGTAGATTATTACAAGAAATATATCTCTGAGGCTGTTAAGTTTGATATAGTTTTAGGTCTGGCAGGAACAGGGCAAATATTCTATTTTTATTTTTTTTTCTGAGATGTTGCCTTTGCAAGGGGAGATCACAGATGCCCCACACAGTTTTTGTAAGGTAGACCTGAGCAGCACCCTGCCACGAGCTCCCCTGGGTGCTGAGGGATTTTGTACCTTACATTTTCTGGGGGATTCTCACAAGGCAGCAGAAGAGCAGCCGTGTGCATCTGACAGGCAAAGAGCTCTGGTGGGGCTGTAGCTTAATTCCGCAGAGCTTTTCCCTTCGGCCATGGCTTGTAACCTGAGGCACTCTGGGGCTCTTGAACTCAGTGGCTGGGGAAGTTAATCAGTGTAATTAGTGATAAATGAACCTGTTCCCTTCCCCTTAGCATGGGCGTGATGAGCATTAGGTAACTCTGGGAGCGCTTGCCGAGTGAGGGGCTTGTTATTTCTCAGGGAAGGAGGAAGAGGATATTGCTTGTAGCAACTTGACTTTCCTGGGAAGAGGAAAAGCAGCAATTAAAGATGTGAGCACTGCATGGCATAGTTGGCATCGTTAGCCTCAGCATCGGCAAATGAGGCAGCTGTCTCGAGCTTCCCAGTGCTCAGCATGTTCCTGACCTGTCACAGCTGCTGCCCTGCCTCATTGCAGGACTCTTGTGTTTTCTGAAATCTTTTTTCTTTCTCTTTCCTTCTTTTTCAGTCTCTCTGAGATGTTGCAGTACCCAGACACAACTCTGCTGTTGCATGAGGTTGCATCTTGTGTACTCCACGGGAATGTTCTCAATAAGCCATGCTTCTTCTAACCTTTTCTCTCGTGCTTCTGGATCTCTATTGCATGATAAGAGAAACTATGGGTTAAAAAAACCCAATCAAACAAACTAGTGTGCAGGGAATGGAGTATATATTTAGGAAGAGATATGGAGGCATTTTTTCCTTTCTCCAGGCTGCCTCTTCCTTTTGTTCTTCTTTCACACAAGCTCACTTCACTTTTGTTCTTTGGAGCTCATGCTTAGCTCTTTCCTGCTCTCCCTGGGCTTGTTTTGGGTCTGGGTGTCATGCTCACTATTTAATTTTATTTTGTTTTTCCCCAGCTACCTATGTTTCTTTAAACTGTTTACCTTCATTTTCCTACCTGTTGGAGTGATGGATTTTTCTTACCTTTTACTAGCTACTGGAAATTTATTTCCTACTGGAAGTAGGTTTGGTAACAGGTACTTTTGGTTGCTCTGCTTCCTTCTGAGATGGACTTAATGCCTTCCTTGATGCTGCCTACTTCCTTGTACGCTTCAGTGAGATGTATCTTGGTGTGGAGATTACGGATGTGTGAAGCGATGACTCTACTTGAGAGGACAAGAATGCTATTATCCAGCTTTTTGGGGATAAATTTGCCACCTCATTCTGGGGAGGAACTGGCTGGGATCAGCACAGAGGTGCCAGTTACAGGTACCTGGGCTTGGAGGGGCAGCAGCAGCTCCTCAGATGTAAATTTAGGCCATGTCCCTGCTGCACCAAAAGGATTTGTCTGGACGCTGGGGCGGTGGGCACATGAACCCCTGCGAGATGTGCATAAAGAAGTGGGATGTGCTCAAAGGGATCTCAAAAGTTGACCCGTTTTGCTTAAATTGCTAAGGCTTGCATTAAAAAAAAAAAAAAAAAAAATTAGCAGTATTTTGGAGAATTTTGAGGCTCCTTCTTGTATTCTTTGCCTATCAAATCTTCCCCCTTTATAAAAAAAGCTTGAAATCAAGATCTCATGTGATGAAAGCTTATAACTTATATATTTTTTTTAATCCTTCCCTCAATGTTTTTATCACAGCAGGAGTCAGGGTAAGAGGATATGCGTAACCTGCCTGCCTTCGCCTTAGTGACAGCAATGATGACACAGGGAAGCTGGTCAGAGGAGCGTCACTGCTCTGTCCTTAATTTTCCTTGAAGAACTGATGGCAATTTAATAAATCAGGCACAGCCAAGACCTTTTGCTCCTCTTACGCTCATCAGGCAATCATTCCCCTGTCACGCTTTGGTTTCAAATACCTCGTTTGCATCTGGCTGACCTTGGCTCTCCTTTGCAGAAGGAAAGATGAAGCGGGAGCGTAAAGGCTGGGGGCTGGTTTTATGGGAGAATCGTGAAATAGCGGCGGAGGAGGTGCTTTGGAAACATCATGTGCTGTGCCAGGAAAGATGATAGTAAATGGATTAAACAGGACATAAAACGGGGGAAGGGGACCTGGTTAGCTGTTGTTGAAAACATGAAGAGAAGAAGAAAATTAAAAAAAAAAAAAAATGCCAGAGACCGTTGTTGTTAACTGCACTGCAAGTCCATGGCTTTTTAAATTATTGATGATATAGAGAATGCTAGACATGATATAAAAAGCTCTTGAGTGAAGGCTTTTAGTGAATGTTTGAGTAAAAGAAAGGAATACTGGTTCTGGCAGAACTTTTATTCTAATTTAAGCAAGTTCTTTTTTACCTGAGATAATAGTAGCACTGAGCATACGGAAGCATCTTCTCCATTAGCTCTGGTGGGAACTGGGTAAAGCTCCCATCCTGGTAAACTTCAGTCCCACACGTGTCTGTGTAGTAATAAGTTAAGTAGGAGCCTCAGACTGTGGCAGGAGTAAGGATGATGCTCCAGACTAAGACAACTAGAGCCTGGACAAGTAGGAAGAGTAAGTTAGGAGTGGATGAGCCATGAGTTTTAGCAGAGCAATTGTAATTTATGCTAGCTCAGGGGGAACATTTATCTAAATTAAGTTAAAGATCTGTCATCCTTGCAAGCTAAGCTTTAAAACAGACTTCTACTAAAGAGGACTTAGTCCTGGGCTCCAGACGTTTAGATCCAAATTTTCCTGTGGTTTGAGAAAGCTCAGGGCTTGAGCAGAATGTTATGGCTTTGGCTTTGACTTTTGGGCTGTAAGCGCGCCTGTAAAATGAATGCCAAAGGTACAACTTGCACAGACTTCTACAAGAGCCAGTGAAGAAAGGTCTGCATGGATTTAAGGAACAGGATCTTAGAACAGAACACTTTCAAATGCTATTAAATTGCATTAAAACCCCTTTCTACAGGGGACTCAATTTCAAACACCAGTCTATCAATCTGACACGTTCTTCAAGAAGGAACAAACGTCACAAGGCCTAGTTAAAATAACATCACTGACAGGTTTACAGCTGTGAGAACGTTATAAACCAAAATGGCTATTCGCTGTGCAGTAGCCACTAAGCAATTATGTTTTGTCTGTAGGCAGCCTAATGAAACCAGCAGTTAACGACCTCGAGAGAATTTAAACTGTGGAAACATTCCTTTTCTGTCCCTGGTTATCTTGCACCCAGTGTTTTCCAGAGGAGTTTAGTGCTGCTTGGTGTTTGGGTAAAAACTGCCTTGTTTTGCAGGTGTAGTGATGCTCTTTTTCTGTGGTGGTGTTTCACGTGAGTGCACCCAGATGCTGCCGTGTTGGGGTCAGATCACTAAGACCGATGTTTTTGTAGGAGCTGGAGTGTGGCATGGGAAAATCAGAGTAGTGGGTGCATTTTTTAGTGTTTCCCTTGGTGCCAGATAGCTTTTTTATATCACAAATAAGGCAGCAGAGGGCTACAGGATGTGTTAATGGAGAGGAGGTGGATGCAGAGCCCATATGATGACCCACACAGACCCACTGTGCCCTTGCTTCTCCCAAAAGCAGTGTCTTTGGAATATGTCCACCTCCTTTTTCTTTCTTTCTTTTTTTTTTTTTTCCTCTCACTACTGTGGCTCTCAGAGCTTCTCCTTTTGCGTGAGGCAGCCTGAAGGGCTATGCTGCTAATAAGCGAGCTTGTACAATCCTTCTCCAGCTCTTCTGCGAGGAGAGGACAAAGTCGTTAGCCATCTGTGTGGGGATAATTAAGCAGCACAGTCTGGCAGGCAGCCAGCGCACAGGCAGAGGGACTACAGGAGGCTCCAGACAGGGGGATTGATGCTGATTTTCTTGTCCAGGTTGCAAAGTAGCACTGGCAAAGGGGCTCAGGATGTGGAAGGGCCACTTGTCCCCTCGAGTGTGGGTATCCCCATCCCACCAAACCACTCTGAGCTCCACTGTGGGTAGCAAAGGTCCCAGCTGAGCTGATGGAAATGAGCACGTGGAAAGAAGGTGCTGGATAAGGGTGGTCCAATGACTGGCAAGTAAAGCAGTCGGTGTTAAAGAATAGATATGTTAAGTAATTTTAGTATTTATTTTGAGGAGGGCAGGGTCAGAAGTTGAGGAGACATGGCCATGCAGAAGGAGATTGCAGCTCGTGCTGGCGTGTTTGTGCTCGCCTCACCCTGCCTTGTGCGGGACCCCGAGCAGAGCTGCACATGGACACCTCAGGGATGAGCTTGGGCTCGTTGTCCCTTGATTAATCAGTTGCTGATGGCAACAGCCTGGAAGGGGTAAACTTGAGTCCTTCTCTGCTCCAGATCAATGTGTGTATCATGGTACCTATCTAAATATCTAAGCCTTCGTCTGTATATTGATAAAGCTTTGGATGAAAGATACTCAGAAAGCTGCTGTTTTTGTTCTAATTCTAGGTTGCTTGCAGTATAGTTTTCCCCTGACAGTGAATGTATTGTTTCTCGGTTTCTTTGAACAGTCTGTCATTCTTTTGATACGTAATGAATAGCAGCATCTATTTTACCCTCATTATACACGTTATTGTATGATGTCTAGCCTTTTTAGGTTCTTTCTTCTCCAAATCCTAATCGCCAAGCTCACTCTTACATGCTTTTAATTATCTCTATTGCTTGCCGGTCGACTCTTCAGTTCTGCCACCCACGTTTTAAGCCAGGTGTCTGTGACTCACTGCACTGTGTGTTAAGCATCAGATTGGTCTAAAGAATAGCATTAGGATGTGCTCAGCCATATTTTCTCTTCCTCAGTGTGCGTGCTAATGTTTTGTTAGGAACGCTATTGCTTTCTGAGCCCTCTCTCATGGCTTGAGCTTTTTCTGGATTAATCAGAGTTATGTCAGCGTTTAATCTCCTCTCAGCTCTGAGGTCTGGCTTTTGAAGAGCCTCAGTCATGCTCTCCTCATCTCATCCTGTCCTTGATGGAAATATTAGGTCTTTATGGTTAATTTTTAAAGTGTGTGCATGCCGGCACTGATTCCCAAGGAAGGTTTTTGAGTCTTTGAAGGGTTTTCTGGCGTGGGAATGACAATCCTAATGCTTGGTGTTGGCAGTTGCCCCAGTTGTGAAACCTGCTGAAAAATGCTGTTTCTTTCCTTTCAGGTGACTGTTTTCATGAACAGATTATGAGCTTTTGGAGTTCCTTTTCAAAGGGAATTTCAATGAATTTCTATTTAGGATTTCAAATGGGAATGATGGTTTTTCACCAGCACCTACTTACAACCCAGTTAGCCAACTGCCTTTGGTAATTAAGCTTAATGTGTTTCAGGAGAACAGAATAGTAACAGGACAAAATCCAGCAGTGACAACTCAGAGAGTCTTGACTTAATCTGGACCCACCCTTTCCCAAGCGCGGGATCCTGAGCGTCTCCATAGAGCTCTGCCATGCAGTGCCTTGAAATGCTGGGGAAAAAGAGCATCCTGTCACTCTGCTTCAGGTTCACGTGTGTCCAATCATCCGAAAACCTAGAGAGACCAGCTGGTATTTCTGCCTGTGGTCCAAGTACCTGGGCTTTGCACTTTTCTTTTTGAAGATTTGGCCAGCTTGGCTGCTAGGGCACAGAGCTCTCTGAGAGCTCTTGGCCACTCTCCTCCACAAGAGATGCTTGCATCTGTTCTTTCTTCGCCTGGTTTTCCCTCTCATCTGAAGGTTGCTTGGTGGCAGCCTCTGCAGACGGGAAAGCATGGCAGGATTGCTAGAAGGAAGCAGGCTTAGGTTTTGGTGTGATGTGCAGTGGCTGGCTTTTGGGTAGTTGATTCATGCCTTAGCTGCTCGGCTTAAAAGCTCTTTAAACTCTTACAGCTGATCTGTTACCTGTGTGGGACTGAGAATACTGAGCTCCTGGGCTTGTGCGGAGTTAGCTGAACATGCTATTGCACATCTAAGCCGTGCATATTTGTACCACCTCGAGGCTTCATCCTGCTGATTACAAATACAAGTGGATGGTTATACTGGTCCTCTTGACTACCAGAAGAGAGACATTCAAAGAATTAGGTACTCCATAGATGTCTGGTTATGTGTTTTCTTCAAAAATGTGGTTAGGTGAGATATGTGGGACCCATTTCTTTAGAACAATAGGAGAAACAGCTGATGCTCCCCACAATGGGCCTCCCTACCTAGCAGTCTGGCACAGATGTGCTTCTGAAGAGCTTTATAATTTGTCCTTATGTTCTGTGTGTGACTTAATGAAAGAATTTTTAATGAAAGACCCTTTCTGTACTGTAATTGAGCTCTTAATCTTATCTGAAAAGCAGAGCACAATCCCTTCAGAAGTGATGTTGGAGTAACCGCCTATTTGCATCTCTGCACCATGGTGTCGCTCACAGGAGCCGCTCACTCTTTATTTAAGAGCAGACAATAAGCAGATTTCTTCGAGTCACAAACACATCAGCAATGCCATATGGAGTCAGTTTGAGAAGCAAACCATCTCACTTCCCAACTGAGCAAGCAAGGCCTTCCCTGGTCCTGAAAAGCAAGAAGGGAGCTTTCCCTTGGTGAGCACCTGAGCCTTCACGCAGCTCGGTGCACAGCAAACGGTGTGTGGAGATGACACCTCTCAGCAAAATGAGTTGCTCTGGGCAGGTAAAAGTTGGTGGGAGATAAAAGTGGAAACTTCAAAACAACAAGGCAATGTGTTCAGTGAAAATCTCTCCTTCATGTTGAACCTTCAAAAAAACGCTTTTACAAAAAAAAAAATCCACAAAATGTTCTGCTTTTGATCAATCTGATTTTCCTAAATGATGTTTAACATTCAGAATTATAAAGTTTAAAGAGGAAGGCTTAGCAGAGGATTTTTCTAAGGGATCTTAACTTCTTTAATGTGCTGTAGGTTGGAGGGCAGCCATGAGCCCCCACTCGAGGCTGATGAGACCCTGTTGACTGAAGCACTGATAGACACTTCCAAAACCTAGTGATGGACTAGCCCAACCCAAAATCTGGATGGGACTGTGTGAACCGCTTGGCACTAGAAGATACTTGAAGCTTGATGGTGATTCCACTCCAAAACCCATGGGCAACGCGAGTAGTGATGGGTTTGCTGCCTTGTCTGTGCGGAACTGATGGCAGAGCCGTGGGTTGAATTTGCTACTGGGCACAGAAAACCTTGCATCTGTACTGCTTTGGTCCACAGAGCAGAGGGCATTTTACCGGACAAACACCTGGAGCAGGAAGGATGCAGAGGCAATCCTTCCCCAGCTGCTGGCCGTTGGTGATGCTGTGCTCCTTGCAAACACGAGTGACATCCTGTGCTGGTCCAGGCAGAGGATTCCAGGCTGAGCTCCCGTCGGCTGTGTCTTACCAGGTGAGTGAGGACTAGACTCTGCACCACATTTCCACAGCTGGAGATGGGTGGGTTGAATTGCATCCATTGACAAGATGAGAAATGTGCCGTTTTGTCTTGCCCTAATTTAAAGCGGTGCTGTCTTCTCAGCTCCTGCTTCTTCCTCTGCCTCCTTGCACTCCTGCACACCTCCAGTGAAGCCCCATCTATTTCAGCCCTGTCCCTTCCTCTTTCCCATCCCTTGGTACTAATCCACTCGTCCCTGAAATCACCTCCATGGCTCGGGTAATAGGCGCTATTGGATCAGCCTTTGATGTGATGAGCAGTGGATTTTTGTAGTCAACATGTCAATTTAAATTGCTAAAAATAAAAGATCAATTCCCACTTTCCCGGAGAAGAAATTAAGGAAAAACATTTTCATGTTATGAACTGAGCGTACAAGGGTGAAGGTGGAGATGAAGTTGTCTCCTGAGAGGAGTAAATTTGTCAATTTAGCAAATTAGAGAGAATATGCTTGCACCTTTTAAGTAGTCAGGTACCAAAATAATGTCACTGAGTAGGCAGAGCTGGGGTGGGAGTCGCTCGCACTGCTGAGCAGAGCCGTGGATTTTGACAGAGCTCTTCACACAAGAGCCCATTTGCTAATGCCAGCTCCGCGAAGCTGATGGTGACAGTGTTTTCCATTCCCTGTGCATCCCTGCGGTCAGGGTCCTTGAGACCACCCTGCCTGTGCGGTGGCACCAGCGTGGTGTGAACGATGCACCAGTACCTGCGAGGGCTTGGACCTGTTTCATTCAAAACTGTGACTGGTTAAGAGGGAATTTGATGAATTATTTGGCAGCATCAAATGCTCTGTGAGGAAATAATTAGTGGCTGTGTTTAAGGTGAAAGGGGAGGATTTCACGCTTTTTGGCAGAGGAGTTGGTGCAGCAGTGCCCAGGGACATCACGGAGAGGGGTGAGCAGTCCCCTATGGCACCCCGGTACCACCTGGCACAGCATCCTGTCCAAAATCAGCCCAGACCCCATCCCCTCCCGCTGCAAAAAGCTGCTCTTTGTGCTTTCTGCCAGAAACCGGGGGAAAGGGGTGAGGGGGAGAGTGTGTGCCACCTGCTGAGTCCCCTCTGCCATGGCTAACGCGCTCCTGATTATCTTTAATGAATTAGCAGCAGGTTGAGACTCTGGAATTGGAGTCGTGCCGGTGGAGGAACATGAGACAACATGTTCTCTCAGTGTTTGAGCTCCTCTCACGGTACCACGTTCGCCAAGGTAACGGGGGTGATGACTCAGGAGATGCACAGGCAGCAGCTGGCAGTGCAGCGCTGGCTCCGCAGAGGCTGAGCACTTGGATTTCGTGCTCCCAACCATGGACTTTATGTCCCTGCAGTGCCTTTCCATCCAGGAACGGTGCAGAAAAGGGTAACGAGTCCCCAGGGATGTGGTGCCAAGAGGTGGTGTGCTGGGATGAGTTTCCCACATCGCCCTTGTCTCGCTGCGTTATTGCCTTCCCCTGCGAAACCCTGTGCTGGGATGTTTTTCCTTCTCTACTCCTCCACCATTGCACTCTGGAAATCTGAACCCAAAAAATGCATTCTGGGGTTTTTTGTTGATTACACTGATCTGTACATCAGGAATGTCTCTACAGCTTTCAGTAGGGTTTATTAATACATACAACTTTGAGGCTTTTTCTGCTTTTTGGCCCTGATTTTGTGACTTGCCAGGTGCGTGCTTAATCTAGAAAATGTGGTCAGCCCTGTCACCCTCTCAGGATCTGCTCAGACACCTGAAATTGGGCAGATTTGCGTTGTCCAGGTACCTACGGCTTTCCTACAGCTTTAATTACAATAATGTCTTCCTTTTCAATTTAATGAGACTGATCTGTTCTTTGGTTTCTGGTGCATCCTTAGTTTGGTTAATTCCTGCAAGTCCCCTTTGCATCCGTGTGAATACTAAAAGGAGGCTGAAACTAAATGCTTGAAAACATCAGACAAAAGTTTGGGGATATTTAAAAGCCTTCATCATACTTTACGGCTTTACTCTCCCTCAGTTAAATTTCTTTCCATTTTTGGTGTGATTTTTTAATTTTTTTTTTTCTGACTGTGCCTATGCTACCTCCCTGACAAGCTCACAATAGAAATACAAGAAACCAGTTAGTGAAGCAGATAAGGAAACAGATGTTGTAGAGCACAAAGGTCAAATAAATACAGACAGCTCAGGAAAAAGGCTTTGCAAAACGGTGGGAAGCTGGATGGGTGAAAAGGAAAGTTGTTTGGAATGGGATTACAAAGGGGAAACCTTTTTCTGCAAAGAAAAACTAAAACCAACTTTGCCTCCAAAATGTATCTCAGTGAATTCAGGCCACAAAAGAGAAGGAAGAATAACTTGGGTTTTGGTAAAAGCGAAGCACTGCTGTGCTCACATGCAGCCCTGCAAAACTCTGCCTTGTGCTTCTGGGCTGGGATTTTCTCGTTGTTTTATGGCCTCTGCTGCAAGAGGAATAACATGGAAATGCTCTGGTTTACAAAAGCATTTAATCAAGTGCAATAAGCAGGACTTCAGCGTACCAGGCTGGCTGGCTGCTGACCTGGGACTGGTGCTTTACTCCCAAGTTTGGAGTAATTTAGCTGATTTCTGGCTTATTAGGGAGGAGACAAGTTCTCAATTACAATGCAGTTAATTCCAGCCTCATTAGCCCAGATTGTGTTTCGCTGTTCCCTGTATTGTGGGCAGAGATGGGACTTGAACTTATTTCATTAAAAATGCAAAATGCCACCAGGTGGTCGCTCTCCGGTACAGGCAGTGACTTATGCGACAGCGTTTGTCACTGTCGGCCGCAAAACCCTGACCCAGATCCATCCTAATGACTCCATCAGCCCAATGTGCCCGCCCAAACGGGACCTGTGACAAGGGACATCGCTAAATACTGGAGTGTGTGTCATCCTCGTAGCGTGGCTGTGTACGCTGGCAATGCTGACCCCTCCTCGTGATGCACAGCTCTCAGTCCTGGTCCCCCTCCCCCCATCTCCCTGCAGACAGAGAGCTGGTCTGGGGTCTGCTCCCACCAGGCTTGATGGTTCCCGTGCCGTTTCACCATGGCAATAGAAGTTAAGTGAGCAATATAGCTCAATCACTGAACTATGGCTGTGCTCTGAAATGGTGAAACCCATGTGTGGGCTGGTAAACCCAGGCTAAAGGAAGAGTAAAATGCAAAGGGAGACTAAAACCACCTGTGTTTGCTACTTAAATCCCTTCAAACATCAATTACAACTGTCCTGATAAGGGCAGGGCAGCGTTCAAGCAGATGCTGAGCACAGTTCCCCAGTGCTGCTCTGGATAAGATCACAGAGACACTATTGTTATTTCCTAGTTGCAGCTGAAATCTAAATCTCAGCAAGTGCAGCCTGGGTGGGAATGCGTGCTGGCCCTGCTACGGGATTTGTTTTTAAAGAATGGGGAAATGCAGAAGGAGAGGTTCCTGAAAGCAGTGATTCTCTGCACAGCCCCCAGCGAGGCGTCTGGCAAGGCACCGCGTATTCAAACGCAGGGAGGGAAACCTCATCAGGACTTGCTAATTTTTATGAAGTCAAACACTTGGGATTCACTTCAGACTTGCATTTTCCTGGAATAATTAAACTCCAACGCTGTATATTTATATGAGGACACTTTTCTGTTGTCTGAAATGGTGATTTGCCTTCCTCTTGCGGTTGCTGCCACCTTCCCTCTCCCGCGGTTTGTGCTTCTGCTCCCAGGACTGTTTCTGTTACGCTTTCCGTATCGCTGGTTCTTCCAAGGAAAGCAAACAATGCTTGCTTAAGCAAGCCCACTTTGTAAGCAGAGTTTATTTGGACCGTGTCCTGCATAAACCCAGAATCCAATCTCCTCTCCCTTGTCATGTCTGTATTATTTTTCCCTTCATCATTGCTTTTCTGTTTCTTCTGCCTATGCAGTTATTATTCTTCAGCAGCATCATTCTAAACTACATAGAATTTGGTTACTGCTGCTTTTATTCTCCTGTCTGCTGTGATACTCAGCTAGATCTCTGGGGAACACCTGGTTGTGCCCAGGCTGACAGATGTATTCTTTGAGCTGTAAATATTGCAAATCGGGGATACAGAAATTTGCTTACCCTGTGAATCTAATTGAGGTGATTTTCTAATATCTCAATGAACAGCTGAAGTCTCCTCTTCTTCCAATAACCTCTGAAGCTGCTTTTGGTGAAGGTAAAGGCAGGACCACAGCAGGCTGGCTGCCACACGGGACCTTTTCTTCACCACAGACTCTGACAAAGCTGGCGCGTTGTATTTCAGCTGAAGATGTGGTCTGTCAGGGTTTGAACTTTGTTTTCTGAGAACTGGAAGCCTAGGGTATTAAAAATCTGTGCAATTAAACCACTGCTCTTCTGTGGGATTTAGAATTCTAGAACAGTTTTTGGGTGGGAAGGGACCATTAAAGGCCACCCAGCCCAACCCCCCTGCCAGGAGCAGGGACATCTCCAACCAGATCAGGTTGCTCAGAGCCCCGGCCAACCTGGCCTGGAATGTTTCCAGGGATGGGGCATCCACCACCTCTCTGAGCAACCTGGGCCAGTGCTCCACCACCCTCAGTGGAAAACATTTTTTCCTTATGGCCAGTCTGAATCTACCTCCCTCTATTTTGAAGCCACTACCCCTTGTCCTGTCACAATGGCCCCTGTTTTGTTTATAAGCATCCCAGCGAAATAAAGTGCTTGGCCCCGTGGCTCCGTCCCTAACCCCAGGCAATGCCTGTGTCCCCAGCTGCCCATGCCATCCCTGGGGCTGTCCCAACACAGGGTGGCCAGCTGTGGGCAGTGACCCGCCTCGCTCTGCACAGTGGTCCTGCGTGCACTGGTGTCAAAAAGCTCTGCGGTGGGAAACCCCAGGTGTTGCAGCGGTGACAATGTTGGGAGAAATGCACAGAGAATGCGTGGCCAGCTTGATGTCTGCGCTGGGCTGAGGCAGTGATGAGCTGAGCCCATTGCCACCACTGGCCCTTGCTTGGGACACCAAGTCAGAGCTGTGCGTTTGCACATGCGTGTGATGGGATGGATGGGTGCATGGCATGGGGTGTTCCTTTGATTCCCCAAAAGTCCTATGTGTATGGTCCTTTCCATTACATAGCAGGTGAAAGTGAAGCAGCTGAGATGTATCCTAACCAGGCTGGAGGAGAAAGAAGTGTGCTGTTGGTTTGAAAGATGCTTTGAAAGGGAGTAAAACTTGCTGCCGGGCCTCCCTCCAAGAGCAAGCCCAATCTCTTTCTCTTTTTTTTTTTTTTTTTTTTTTTTGGT
>WHYT01017847.1:153906-210708 GCA_009806455.1 Tetrax tetrax
TTTTTTTTTTTTTTTTTTTTCTTTTGGTGCTGTGTTATTCCTCCAAAGGCATTTCAATTCTCTTCTTCAAGTCCTTCTTTCAAAAAAGGGCCCAAAATATGTTTTCTTCTAAGGCACAGCAAATGGGAAGCGTGCGGTGCAGCCGCCTCTGAGCTTCTCTTCTCCTGTCTCAGGGAGAAAGGAATTCACCGAGCCCTGCAGCCTGACTCACTGTGTGAGCATGAATTAACCAGGAATGTTCGAGAATTATTCCTGAATAATTCATGAACCTGAATTAATCATGCATTTTCATGAATTATTCATGAATAACTCATGGAAATGCAAGGTTTATTCATGCTCCAAAAAACCCAATGCTTTTTCTCTTTTGCTCGCTCTCCCTGTAAGAATCAGACCTGGAAACAAGCTAAGGAAAATATATATATATATGTATATTGAAAAATAACAGGAATAATAATGCTGTAAAAAAAAGCAACCAGGAAAAAAGAAAGCAAAAGGTTTTTTTTTTTTTTTTTTTTTTTGCAGTGGGGACGGCAGGTGGGAGCTTTCTAAGCCAGACAAAGGAGACCTGAAGGGACAATCCAAGGCAGAGGAGTGTCCGGTCCCCTCCTCTCCTGGAGCAGCAGCTGAGATCTGGAGAGACTGGAGACGTTTCCCAGGACCCGACACCTGGAGCTGTGCTCACCAGGCAAGGACCCGGCTCTGTCGCTGTCAGGATTGTGATCTCTTTCTCTCTTTTTCTCTGTGTTTGTGTAGTTTTGTTGTTTCTTTAAGGTGAACAGGCAAGTGGGGCAGGGGGGAGCAGCAGCTGTGAGCATCAGTGTTTTTCCTTTAAACCTTAAAGAAAGGGAAAACCCTCTGGAGAGCTTTTGGGGCTGGGTTGTTTGCCGTTTGGAATATGGAGATGTTCACAACAGAGCTGTGTTTCTGGGAGGAAGAGGTCCCAGCTCTGCCTTTATCCCAGGTTCCTGGTCCATAACCTTCCCCAGGCTCAGGAGACCACTGGGTGCAGCCGCCCACTGCAGAGTATCTGGCAGCAGGGACAGGGATACAGGGAGCCAGGCAGTTACTGCACAGTTAATTTGTATGGGATGCTTCTGTACAAAAATAAACCCCCGAGCGTGTCTCAGCCAGGAGAAAAGGGTTGGAGTGAGCCAGGTGTGAGTCTGTGCCAGGTTTGGGGAAAGTTACAGTTCCTGCAAGGAACTTTGCTGTAGCTGATGATGATGGAGGGGAGGAAGGAGGAGGAGAAAGTTCTGCAGGGTGACCTGAACCTCCCACGTGAGAGGAATCCAAACCAGCCCTGACCGTAACGGGGATGTGGAGGGAACACAGGAGACTGCAATAAATCAGGTCATAGCTGCCTTGCCTGCTAGCTTCTCCCTGCCCCACCTCTCTTCTCCCTGCCCCATCCACGATGTGATTGTTGAAACCTGGAAGGAAACCCTGAGCCCAGCAGCCCTCGGCTGTTCCGCCGCCCCTGTGGCTGGGGAGGTGTTGGGAGTCACCATGAGCCTGGCTGTCGCTTGATCGCTGAGCACTCCCTTTCTCCAGGGATTTAAGCCTGGGGCTCTAAGGAGAGAAACAGGGTATCTCAGGGGACACAGTGGTGGGCTAGGACTCAGGAGACCAGCTCCTTGCAGCTTTGCTGTTTGGCTGCCTGAGATGTATCTTTCACTGGTCTGTGCCTCAGTTTCCCCATGTGTGAAACCGAGATAACTTGCTGCCCTCCTTAGCAAAGCGGTTTGGCATTTATCAGGGAAAATAACTGTACAGGTAAAGAAATGATTATTTCCTGGAATACACCTGGGTCCTTTCAAGTCTTTTCTCTGTGCTGACTTGATATCATACAGATACGATCCTGTGCTGTAGGAAACCTGCTGTAGACCCGTTGAAGTCAACTGAATTTTGTTGGTTCACATGGGGAGAGGAACCAGCCTGCCTCTGCTCAGTGGCTTATCCGGTGTCTGCCCAGCGCATCTTGTGTGAGAGCTGGTCCTGCCTGACCCCAGGTGATGCGCGTCGTGGCTGGAGCAGTTCCTCTTCAAATGAAACTGGGAAACCTGTGGTTGCATCCAGGTCAGGAAGAGGAAAGGAGAAATGACTGGTAGAAAAGATGCAGGGACAGATATTTTATACCCGCAGGCTGCACTGCCTCAGGTGGAGGATCGTTTGTGAATCCTCCCAACCGTGGGAGAGCGCAAAGCCATGCCCTGACCCTCCCCTCCCGCTCCCCTCTGCACCAGGTGGGCAGCCCCCATGTCGGCCAAGCTCTACGTCCTCATCAGCTGGCCCGACGGCAGCCGGGTGATCAACATCGAGAACATCAAGGAGCCTCGCAAGCCCTTCCACCTCTACACGGTGGGTGAGCAGGTGCTGGCCCGCTGCCCCGGCTTCAGCGGGCTCTACTGGGGGACGGTGGAAGGCATAAGTGGTGAGTGACAACCCTCCATCCGGAGCTTTGCAATTTTGGGCTGCTCAGAAGCAACCTTTAGAGAAAGGAGTTCAGTGCTGAAAAGTTCTCTCTTCCTACAGAGCATAAAGATATTTTGGAGAAGAAGCTGCTGGAAGAAAGACAGCTCCTGGAGAAGTTAAGTGAGTAGGGTCTTTTGAAGATTGCACCTTTCTACTTCCATGGGGCTTTTGGGGTGGGAGGATGCTGACTGTGTTGTACTCCTGCCATAAATGGCACATGGCTACAATCAGGGTCAAAAGCACTGAGCAAGAGGTGGGGGGCACACAACACTGATACCCCGCATCACACATCTTGAGTATCTGCCTTGCTTTCAGAAGAAGAACCGACCGTCCATAGCATGATGCCACCACAGACAAAAAAATCCAGGAAAACCTTCCCAAAATGGACCCTTGGGAACACATCCAGGAAATACCATGACGATAGGACTTACCCTGCTAAGCCACCGCTGAGGGCGGCCGAGGCCACCCTGCCCTGTGACGCTGGCAGCTCCTCCATCATCAAGGAGAGACGTACCCTGGGCAATGCAGCAGGAGGACCCCACTCTCTGGCAGGTCCCCCCCACCCAGCCAGCGCCTTCACACCTCCATCCACGTTTGTGTCGGGGACTTCCCAAGGTGAAGAGGTCAGGGCTGGTCCAGCTACCAGAGGTAATCATAGCTGTAAATTAGGACATGGGGTCTCTTCTCCTGCCTTGTCCTGAACGGCAGGATGGGGGCCTACAGAGCTGCCAGGAGAGCTCTGCTGTGCTCCAGGGATGTGTGTACTTTCTCCCAGGGCTACAAAGGTTAGAGATGAAGTTTTCTAGTCCTTTCCACCTGGGAGATCTCAGGAGGGCTATCTAAAGGGAGACGCCTGGGTGATAGCGTACGCTGGTTGCTCTACCAGCACCAGCTCTGTCTCCTGGGCTAGCAGTTCTTTCCTCACACACCAAAAAACAATCTAGCCTGCCTAAATAACCATGAAATATGCAAGAGCCTTGTGTCTCAACTAGTCAAACTTTCTCAGAATTGCCAATTTCTCTGCTTTTCCATCCAATACTACACACATTAAATGCACTTATAAAATACACTAGTGCGTTACCTACCTGCTGACTGACAATGTCAGGGGCACGCTGGGTCTGCTTGCCTTACCCGCTGTCTTCTGTGATGGGAACAGAAGAAGCCCTTGAGATACCACATTTTCCTAATGACAAAGTCCCTAATGTCCAGTCCTGGAAAGCACATCTGGATCACTCTTTATGCAAAGGGAATAACATGTTGCCATGCGATCTAGCAGGAGTGTTCCCTTTTTTTTTTTCCTCCAAAACAGATTTAGGATCTCTTCCACAGCTGGCTCATTCAGCTTCTCTCCCATCCCTGCCTGTAGATTACGTTGCCCTGCCAATGAAGAGGAAGTCAGATGGCATCTTGTCCCAATGCCAGCAACACGTCTGTCTGAGCAGGTAACACTGGAAAGCGCAGTGAGGATGCTGAGTGTTTCACGCCACGTATATTAATTTAATAGTGTGGGATCTGTCTGCTGTTTCCATGCCCTGGTGGTGCTCGCTTTCAATAGATGTTAACGTAGACGTAAACACGAAGCACAGAAGCTGATGGGAGCACATGTGGGTGCATCTACACTGTCGAGCAATCGAGTCCCTTGTGCTCTGGTGTCCTGATCCCTTGGTGGGTCACACAGGAACCTCCCATATCTGTGTGCCAGGACTTGCTCTCCATGGAAAGAGGGGTGCATAGGGGGTGGTCTTCATGAAGAACCACTGATATTTCCTCTCGATCCATTTTATTCTTGCTGTAAATGAAAACAGAATTGACTTCGTGTTGAATTCCAACCATTGAATTACAGACAATTCTGATCAGGAATGAATATGGATATGAACACGATGTTCTTGTGGCAGCACTTTTTAGCTTGCCTGTTTCTTCCAGCTGTGAAGAGCGAAGGCTTGACGCTTTGCAAGAGACGGATGACTTCGAGAGAGTTCAGAAAAATTTTGTTCCTGGTGAAATGGAAAGGTAATTAGCAAAAGAAGGCACTTGTTCCTAACTGTATTTTCCTCCTCGCTACAAGAAAGAGCAGTGAAACTGCAGCTGGGTGACAAAATGGTGCAATTTTAGGACCAAGAGCTGCTGAATTTCTGTATAATCAGAGCCAGATGTTCCTTTCTGATTGTAGGGCTTGGGGTTAGAGATGCAAGAAGGCTCTAAAACAGTGCAGAAACCACAAAGCTCTTGCCTGTAACAATGAAAATGACATCTATTGTGTTTGAACATGCTCGTGTATTGCTTGCTTTGTTGCCTGTTACCATGTTGAAAAGTATCCAGTGATGGAGTAGCTGCTAGGGACAGTTTTCCTGCAAAGAAATGGGTGCCAAAAAATGATGTTACAGTACTTGCATTGTCATTTCCCGTATGTCTGTTGTTTCATACCACAAACATGTGCCTCCTGGATGCATTTTCCTTCAAACTGAAAAGAAATTGAGCCACAAGGTCTCCATGTATGCCTGACAAGGTGGGGTTGAGGGTTAAACTCTGAACGTTTCCGAGCTACTGAAAAGTCCAGACCATGTCATCGTTCTGTCCTGCCTTGCTCCTCACCCTGGTGTAGCTGGATGGGCTGACACTCTGGCAGAGAAGTTGTCCTGTCCCTGCTTGCAGGAGGCACATAATCACTGCTCAGGTGGAGGTGCTACATCCTTTAGCAGGATGGTAGCCTTTAGTCAGGCCATGGTATCTTCTTACCTTTACACATGTAATTTTAATTTTTCAGGGCTGAGAAGATAGAGCAGCTGGAGAGGATGGTGTTGGACCTCCAACAGGATGTCTTCTCTCTGAAGAAGAAGGTGCAGAGGCTGGAATCCCTGTCCTTTCAAGAGGAGCCCCACCGGCAGCCGTGCGAGGTGGTGGAGCTCTTCAATGGCTACACCAAGGAACAGCTCAAAGAGACAATCCGGTTTGACCAGAAAATCAGCACTGCCTGCAAGACGCTGCTCTACAAGCTCTTCACATCTGACTACATCCAGAGCCACTCCATCACAGGCCGGAGGGGCAACACTTTCCGAGAGGCGAAGCCCATGATGGATGAACGCTGCATCAAAATCATTAGGGTGCTGCTGAAACAGAAGTTTGGCGATCACCTCAGCGACACAGTGATCACTGAGAAGATACAAAACGTGCAGAAAGCCCTGAGGCAGAAGTTTAAGACGGAATGTCTCTGATGTGTGGGGGACTTGGTATCTCCTCCTACCATGTTCATCATTGTACCTGAGCAGCCCTCCCAAAAAAGATGAGTCTGATCTGCTGCTGTTCAGCTGATTCCCCCAAGGAGCTGAATCAAGTGAACCGCATGCTAAGCGCAGCACAAACCTTTTGCTGCCAAACCCCTGCCCGCGCCAAACGAGCAGGAAGCTTGTCCAGCTTGGCAAGGTTTTTGCACATCTGCTAGCGCTTTGAAAGTCCCCTTCCATCCAGTCTGTGCATTCACATCACGGTGGGCTGCATGTAACCATCTCTGGGCCGTTTTGATGGACCTCCTCAAAAGCCTGAGGATTCCCGTTGGTTCCAAGTACGGGCCAGTAAGTCAGCTGTGCTCCACCTTGCAGGGGGCCAGGGAGGAAGATTGGCTCTGGGGTAGGGAGTCCAGCTGCGGACGGACTTTGTGTCACCCAACACAGCTTCTCTCTGCACGCCTGTGGTTGCCTCCTCCTGCTTGTGGGACGATATTTGCTCTCTTTGCTCCTTTTGCTCCCAGTGAATGTGTGTTACAATTTCCTGTGGTAATGGGAAGGCAGACTCATTCAAACAACATCATAAAACATTCAGAGAAAGATAATATAATTTTTTTCCTGTTTCAATGCAGCTGTATGGAAGAAGTGTCTTCACTAATAAAAATCTGCTGAACAAGAGCGGAAGTGGTCACCCATGGAAATTACTTTACGCTAATTTCCCTTTCAAAACCAGATTATTTCCATGGAGAAATCCTGTTATTTTAATGACATGAGTGGGGGATGAAGGGCAAAATATGGCCCACTTGTAGCTACACCTTGTCTTCAAAGATTAGACATATTATGGACACAGTCATGTAAATACAATATTTCTATCCTAGATAAGGAATTCCAGCTACAACTAGGGATTTTGCTATGTGAGAGGCTATAGAGCAGGGCTAGAAAGACGTCTTTCCTGAATAGTTCAGAGCTGGGGTCTGGGTGGGTTAAAAGGGTTTTTACATAAGAAGAATCAGATGCTGACACCAGTCCACCTAACAGCGGTGCGGCAAAGTACCAACCATTCCCTTCTAAAGAGGCTTCTGAGACAATAAATTAGTTTTCTAAGCTGAATTTGCAAATTATTCAGAAAAGGAAATGACAGTTGTTTTGCGTTAATCAAAACATTTGGTTTAATTTATATGTTTTGTTCTGTTTTCAAGTATTTAATTTCTTTACAGCTACATGAAAAATAATAATTCAAAATAAATGTATTGAAAAACAAGGAACTGTTTTGCAAGGGGGAAAAAAATGGAAATGTGTTATTTTCAGGATTTCCCTTCCCCCTCTGCCTTTTTTCTTGTTGAAAAACAAAATCATTAAAGTAGCATTAATGTTAGGAAGCATTTTGATTTTGGTGGGAGATACGCTTGCCAACATTTTTGGCACTATTTTCATCGGATGTATTTAACAGCCATGCTAAATTTCTGTAGCCAATAACTAAAGATTTTCCTTCTGTTTTCCCAGTGCAAATGTTTTTCCTGACTCTCTATTATGCAAATATGCTAGTGATGATTTCTCATTTGTATGGACCTTGACCTGAGCGGCAGCTGGAGCAGGTCTACCGTGAGCCAAGAGTGCAGCCAGTCCTTGAAAATCTGCTCAAACTGGGCAGAACTGCCCCAAAACCTCCTCCATGCAGAAATGTCCCTTAAAATACAGCTGCCTTGCCAGAAGCATGTTACCTTTCCACTGTGTGCAAGAACTTAGGTTGGTACCACTGCTTGAGAAAATATCCCAGGAGATGTTCTTAATGTTGACTTATCAAGGGGAAGACTGAGGAGGCCCAAATGGCCTTACTCTGTGGGCACTTTCTTTGGCATCAGCCCTGGGGGGCTTTCACACGCCTTCCCTGCAGATCCTGCTTCTCATTTCCCCAGGGACTTCATCCCTGCAGCAGGAAGGGATGGAGATACCCAGTGCCTCGGACCCACCCCAGCGAGGGACCACTATCACCTCATCCTGTGTGGCTGGGGCTGCATCCAAGCCTGTTTTCCTGGGCGCTCATTTTACCTTAATCTTCCCTCCCAGCGTTTCATCTGATCCCTTGCCAAGCTGCAGCCTTGAAAGCCAGCTCACAAATGTTATTTATTAAAATACGTGCTGCTGCCATCCTCCCCTGCTGAGCCCCCTCCATCGATCATTATCAGAAAATGAGGGAGAAAAAAGACCGAGAGGACAGATTGCTGTGGGGAGCGACGGTTCCCGAAACAAGTTGTCTCTAATCAGCTCCTCTGGAAGCAGATGAGCCAGGTGACTTTTCTGCTTGAAAGGCCCTTTGGTGTCTCCCTCAGAGGTCAACTTCACAGCCTAGCACACCGACTGATATCCAGCCAGGGCTCCTGGCGTGGGCTGATGGATGCTCCCTGGCTCTGCATGCAGCACAGCCACTGTGCTAACGAGCCAGCACTCAAACAGGCTCTTTTCAGCATTAAAAATTGTCCTTAGTTGCTCTGGAAGGCTTTGATAGGGCGGAGAGGGCTGAAGAAAGGCAATGCAGGCAGCTTTTCGTTAAACTTCATTTTTTGAGGTGTTTGTGAACCGGAGGCTGTGTTTCCAGGCTAATTGGGAGCACTTGCAGGCATTGAGGATCAAACGTCACGGCGAGGATGCTGATGCTGTCGCCTCCCTGAACTCCAGCTCCAGCTAATCAGCCTCGAGAGGGAAGATCACACAGCGCTGGGATGTGGCATCCCTTTGGGGATGAAGGGGTCAGGGAAGATAGAGGAGGAGGGTTTATGGCAGAACCACTTCACTGGGGAACGTTCAAAGCTCATGTCTTTCCCTAAGTGATGAAGCTCCATTGAATTGTGATAACCTCCCACTTTAAAAGAATTACTGGGAGAAGCCCAACAGGTCTTTCTGTTGAGATGAATCCACAGCGTCCTGCTAAAAATGATGCTCCTGTTCAGCTTCTGGGTTCTCTCAGGGTCCTTGGTCCCCAGCACCCCAAAACACCGCAATGGGGCACTGCCACCCACTGTGTGGTTACATCTCCTGTTTCTATAGGAACCGGCTGAAAGCTTTGCATTGCTCACTGGCAGCAATTTTTTTAGGGAAAAATGGGAGCGTTCCCAGTCTGCTGCCTATCAGTCTTTACACTTTGGCTGGACCACTGCATTAAACTTCTGCAATTTCCCGCTGCAGAGGTGCTGCTGAGGGATTGCTGACTCCACGTGGGAAAAATCCGGCCAGAACAAGAAGGAAATTCTCTGGTGCTTAACACCATTCATTTCAATTTTAGCTCCTTGGTTCTGCCAGGGGATTCCAGCATCCAGATTTTAATTTTCCTGTTTCTTGGCTGATAAGAAATGCACATTGCTGAGTCTCTCAAGGTCTGCGCCATGTGCATCCCTTAGAAATTGTGACGTATTAGTTTAATGAAATAATACAAACTGCGAGTATCGGTTAAAGGAATAACGTTAAAATCTAACTACATCTCTTCCTGGGATTTAAACAGTGCTCACAAACCCTGGCTGCCTGGATGTGAGTCTCGGGCAGCTGCTGCCGAGGCTGGCTGATGCTCTGATCTCGCTTGATGGCTTGGAAAAATCTTCTAGTGTGGAGTTGTGCAGCAGGTGGTGGAAGTGTCCAGGACTCGTGGCTTCATCTGGTTTGAGATCACCTGTCACACAGCTGGAGGAACAGCTCAGCTCGGCAGGCTGGTGAAATGCTAGGAGGACAAGCCTTGGCCCGTACAAGCTTGAAGCCGTGTGCCATCTCCTACTGACATACAACACACAACTATTCCGTGTCATGAGAAGAGGTTTTTTTCTGGTAAGTCTTTATCTTATTCGGCTTCAAAAAGACAGTGAAAGAGAGAAAAATGCATATAGCTGTGGGGCCACATCTCTGAGTGCATCTATTGTACTTGTGCTTCTGGAATATTTTTTGAAAGAAGTAATTTTTAAAGCATTTTACATTTTTCTTGAAAGCATACCTGCATATTTTTTTTGAGAGTGCATACGCATACCTGGTAGATGTGCAAATATATCAGACTTTATAGCTTTAAGCAGTCTTTCATGTCTTTGCTCCAGTCATATATTCATTGTGAATAATTTTTACCAATATTTCTCTGTCTGCAGTCCATGGTTCCATTATTCCGACTCGTATCTCTCCATCTCCCCTATCTATTCAGAGTCAAATGGACCTGGGGAGATCGTTATTAAAACACAGAAAGCATAGAAATAAAATTAACCATAGCATCAGTTCTCTGTGTGCTGAATACACTGAGGAAATAAAAGGGGCTTCCACTTCTAATAAAATCTAGATATGAATTGCCTCATAAGACCTTAAATGAATCTTATTCAGAGGCCGAAAAAAGAGAAAAGAGAGAGCATGGAGGCCGATGGCTGCTTTCATTGCCTTGATGTGCCGCACAGTCAAACACGGCATGAAAGTTTTGGAACCAGGCGTGATGGTCTGCTCGGAAAGTGAGCTTCAGGACTTGCTGAAACTCTCGAGTCACAGGTCCATAGGTGGTCAATGAACTATTAATGTCGTTGAGTTTGCTGGAGCTCTGCCCACTGCCTCCTGAGGCCTTGACCATCCCTTCGATTCTTGCCCAAGTCCCTTGATGGTGGAGGAAGGACCCTGCAGAGGAGCAGTGGCTTCTCAGCCCTGTGCTTGCCCCACTCTGATCTACTCAGGGTCCCAGGAAGGATTTGGGGTATGGACATGATTTCTCAGTTTCTTCATCTTGGTGCTGGAAGATGAAGGCTGGTGAAGAGCATGCCCCAGTTCATCTTCCTTGTAAAGCCCCAGTGTTCCCTTGTCAACAGCACGTACCTGCTGTCCCAGGCCATCACTGTCCTCATGAGATGGAGTTTAGGGACATGCTTTCTTTTAATTGTGTTATCGGGTGGGTTTTTTTATTTGTCACAGGGAGTTAGCTGGAGCAAAGGGGCCTGCATGCCTAACTCAATGTGGGAGAGATTAGCACCACACAAAGCCTGGGACTGCATGGTGCTTATTGATTGCTTCTCTTAAATACAGGCAGCGTAGCCCAGAGCGCCAGGCATCCGAGGGAAGAGGAGTCTGCAGAACCCGTGTACTCCTGGTAATGAATAATCGTTAAACTCCAAAGGAGTTTTTTTATTATTACCATTCATTCTAGTTGCACCGTGTGCCAGAGACATGGAAGGTGGAGATAGATGAGTTTGTGACCTACATATTACAGGCTGGATTTTGTCCTGCTAATATGGGAAAATCAATCCTTTTTTAAGTGAGAAGGCTGATAAAATCACTGACTTCAGTGGAGCCAGATCATTGCTATTCCATGTTCAACGAGCTCACAGGAATGGTGCTGCAGAAGGGTTGAACCCTGCTTCTGTGTGTCTTAAATTTGGGAGTGAGTTCACCCTCTGTTTCGGGAAGCAGAGGGAAGCAGTTAGCACTGCCCGGTGTTCACAGCTTCCCTTTGGGCAGGATTTCCTCTTCGTGCTAACCTGGACACCTTCCCATCCCATTTGTTGTCCCTCTGGGATTTTTCACACCCTGAAGTCAGGAGCAGTTGCCAAAAGTGAAGGAAAGCCATAGAAAGCCCCCTCTAGCCATTGCACAGGTGGGCCAACAGCCAGAGGTTTAATGCTGATCCTTTGAAGTGGTTTGGACTGGGAGTAAAATATCATCATGGTGTGGGAACCCCACTCCTCACACTCCCGAAACTACTGAAGCGTGTTCCTTCCTAAGTCTCTGTGTTAGGGAAATGCCCCAAGCAAGGGGACCCATTCCTCTCCTGGAAGATAAAAAGCAAAACTAGCTATAAAACACCCACCAAAAATGTCTGCCGTAGTTTACACAGACCAAAAGGGAGGTGCAAACTGCTCCCTACTTTTTGGGTGTTTGTGCAGCATTTCCTAATTCTCTCTTGAGCTGAACCAAGAAGTTTGGTTTGCTTTCTGCAGACCTGCCTTTCCATTTGGAGATGTTTCTCTATTTCTTGGCTCAGAGTGGAAGAAACTAATATAAATGTATTCATGGCCCTTCCAATGAGACCATTAGGGTGAAAAATGAAATCAGTCAGTTTGCGGGGTGGTTTCAGTGGAGGGATTTTACAGCTTATTGTAGCCTTGCTATTAATTCAACTAATTCCTATTTATATAGTCCACATAGCTGGTTTATTTTATACTCTGTGGAGCATAACATTTATTTTCAGGAGGGAAAGCCATCCCTAAAACACCCAGCAGCCTGAGGTGCAGAACTGCTTTCTGGTGAATGGTTTGAGAGTGGAGACTGTCTGCCTTGTGTTTTTTTTCCATAATTTCTGCAGGCTTGCACAGCTTGGAGGGCTGCATTTACACGGTCACTTGAGAGCCAGCAATACAAACCGGAGTGAGGTGGGTGTTTCCAAAGAAGTGGAACAGGGCAGGGACCTAACAGCACCTGCAAAGCTCACTTATCATGTCTGTATTGTTTTATAGCTTTTCAAATACTTCTGAAAGTATTGGTTTTGAGTGCCAAGTCCACACTGCTACACAAGAAAATGATCGTTTGCAGATTCTGATGTTCAGGTTCACCCACTTTGATAAGGAACCTGCAGCAGGCTCAGCTCTGGTCCCATGTTCACTATGTGAACATAGAGAGTAAGGAGGGATGGAGAAGAAACAACCGATAATGAAAAATCTTATCTATACGTGGTTCTCGAGGAAAAATGACCCACTAACCCTGCCTGCCCCTGCAAAACTCTGCCGTAAATCTGGACTAATCTTTGATGACGAATGGCCTGGAAAGTGAGAAAGGAGGAAGCTCATGTGCTCTTGTGAGAAAAAGATAAGTTAATTCTCGATTAGGAAAGTAAGCAAACGGAGGCACTTCCAGCTGCAGGGACATTATCCTGACACTGTCTGTTAAATACCTAACAGTGACAGTTACCATGAATTGGCTACAGAATATGTTTAATTGTGTTTCGTGGTCCCTAGGGCCCACGTGCCAGGAACTTTTAAAGAGAATTAAAACAGAAGGGAAGGCCTCCACACAGGCTCATTTTGAATTGGTAGTGCCTGGTTATTAAGAACATCGCACAGCCAAAACCCCACACTTAATACCCATGTGGTACAGGTTAAGGTTCAGGATGTTCTGTCTTTATAAATAAAAATACGGAAAAGTGGATGGGTCCCCAAACAACAGACAAACATTCCTGAGCACAGGAATTGTTTTTTTTTCATTTTCTAGGCTGAAAACTGGGATGATGTTTTTGGTAAGCTGCTGAACTGTCAGCTCTTCCCGTCTCTTTCCCAGGATGCCGATGAAAGGTCTGATTTTTTTTTTTTTGCTGAAGTCAGTGTGAGTTTTGCTCAATACCTTCAACCATCAGAACAGCAGATACAAGAAAAAAAAGTTATCAGAACCCAGCAGGATTCAATTTTCAGTCCCTGGATTTAAATTTGACAACAACAATCCATGGGAAAAATGCAAATATGATTTTTCCTGTAGACCAAAATGAGAGAGGGTGCTGAGAGCTCTTGTGTTGTTTGAGCACTATATAGCCTTGCCTGCAGAAAGTGAATTGGTGAATTCTGCCTGAAATGTGGTGGATGCATTTACAGGTAAAGAGATGACATGAGTAAACCTTCCTTGGTACGGAACAGCCTCCCCCAGACCTTCGTGTTTATCCACTTAAATACAAGGGTGAGATTTTTTTCCTGGCTCCTCTGTGGATTCACCCTGTGTACTTCTTGTTTAGCAATCCGCTTCACTGCAGAGAAAATAAGAATAAAAGAGGTTTCAGTTCTTTCACCTACCCCAGCCTTTTCTCTCTCATAACGTTAATGAGTGATAACACTTCATGATTTTTTTCGCAGGCTATTGTTGCTGAAAATTGCTTTGGTGCATTGGGGATCTTATTCACTGGGTATGTCAAGAGCTTTCCACAAAGCAGAGGAACAAAGACCAAGGAAGTGTTGTGGCTAGAAATCCTGTAATGGTCTGACCTTTATCTTTTCTCAGAATCAACTTCTAAGGAGCGGGTCCTGTGCCCCCTCGCCAGGCACATGAAGGATGGGCAGCACAGCTCCCTGCCTCTCTTGCCTGGCCCACAATAACTCACAAGTCCAAAGGACAACGCTTTCTGTCCAAATCAAGGAGTTGCTAGGAGCCAGACAAAGCTTTTGTTTTTCATGATTAACTAAGCTTAGATCTATAAAATAAAAGGCTGAAGAGTATATTACCTGGGGTGAAATCAGTTGTGACAAGAGGCTGGGGCAGCTCTGTGGTTCCATCCTGACAACCTCCTCACTGCCGCTGCCCCCACGTCTGGCTCTGATAGGGGAGGGTAATGGATGTTTCTGTTGAAATGGTGGTAGCTGAGGCATTAATGCAGCCAGGAGAAATGGGAAGGACTCTCTTGTATACCAAATAATTTATCCAATATGAATCTGTGAAGAGCAACCCCAGCCTTTCCTCGAGGCTCTAGCAAAGAAGATGTTCTGTATGCGGCGGTGTTATCCCCAGCACATGCACCACCGTGGCAGGGAGAGCAGGGAAGATAAATTCTGCAATCCTCGTGCCTTTCAGATGTTCCTTCAGCATCTCCCAAGGGGGCTGGATGCAGGTGTTTCAGGACACTGCAAAAGCAAAACGAGAGCTCTCTGAGATGTGGGCGAGGTGTAATAGCTTCACTGCCAACGCCCATTTGGAAGGACACTCACTGTGTACCATTTCTGAAGAGAGAGCAGCTCTGGGTATTAAATAGCCTTGAAAACTAAATACCTCTGGGTATTAAATAGACGCTCACTGTGTACCATTTCTGAAGAGAGAGCAGCTCTGGATATTAAATAGCCTTGAAGGAAGTAGGAGCAGCTGTCAGATGTTTTTGTGGACCAAAGGTGCAGCTCTGGCAGCACTAAATCTGAAAAGTCAACAAGCAGATTAAACAGTACGGTTTAGCTCTTAGAGCCGAGATATCCAGTCAGAGGCTTGCCCATGAAATTGGTTAGAAGAGACAATAATTTAAAGGAAAACTGATATTTCTGAATCTCAGAAGTTTTGGAAGCAGTGGGTAAATGCAGATTGGGTGATGCTGTGCATATGTTGGTGTGCACGTGTCCATCTTATGATGAACCACTTAATCTTTCTTGTAAGCATCCACAGATCATCTTGTTCAATACAGTAATGAGAACTTGTTTGCATCAAAATCTAGAATAAGCTTGTTAATTATTTATTACATCTACTTTCCTTTATTTTGCCCATTTGCCTGTGTGGAAAAGGGTGAATGTGTCCCTGGTTTGGGTTTTTAGTCACTATTTTTTATTATCTCAGGCAACAAGTTCTTATATCCTACAGATGACCAGATTTACATCCCATACTTGGAGAAACTGTGTTCTGAGGTGTCTCTCCTCCATCATCTTCTACCAGATTTGGATTCTGGCCTTGGTCAGCAACACCTAAGGTTCAGTTCAGCCTCTGGACAATGAAATACTCTCACCAAGGTTTGGGGGTTTCCATGGAAAGTCCCAGCCCTGCTGTGCAGACTGTGTTTAACAAAGTGGATTCTAGCCCTCCTTGCCTGCAGTGATTTTGGATGCCACGTAGCCCTGCACGCTGCGGTGGCTTGGGTGGAGGAAGATGGATTTTCAGATGAAAAAGTGTGGCAATGAGATGAAGAGACAGAGCTGGAATCAGCCCGCAGTGGGTAATCGAGCAGCTGGCTGCCAGCTGGGAGGGAGATCAATGGAGAGATGCACCACCATAGTGTTATAAAGAATGGAGACACATGTTGCATGTGCAGACATGATTGGAAATGTCACCTCTTACCCGTTCTTCAGGAAAAAGACAGGGCAACAGCAAGCACTCTCCCTTTTCATCTACCCAGAATAGAATAGATTTTGCACAAGGTGCCAACATTTATTTCTCAGAAGTGATTTTACTCCTTTCTCTCCTGGACATAAATGCATCTGTTTTCTTTTGTTATTCAGAAAAAAAATGAGGAAACAAACCCTCACTTATTCCTGCTGTTCAACTTTGATAAAACTAAAGCTTAGAAAACTCTACATATTAATAGTGTGAATCACTTAAGTGAGGCACATTATGTTTTCAATTTCCATGATGCTTTTAGTGTAGGCAACTTATCAGAGGCTGCCATTTAATCTATTGTAGCAATCTCGAACATTAAAGCCAGGTTATTTCACAAAGGGATGTATTCCTTTCACTGGGGAGGTTAATATCACCCATGATTATATTTGACATTTGGGCCTGGCGTATTATTTTTCATACCATGTCTGAACATAACTACCCACTCTTTGCATGAGCAGTGTTTGAAGTGGGTACATTTCAAATATCTGCACACATCCATAAGTGTCACCCTAACAGCCTCATCGCTGTAAATAAGAAAAGACAATTTAATGAACAAAATGGGGAGGGTGAATTCAGGAAATTAAATTTTCTGTAGTGGGTAAGAGAGCAAAGGATAAACATCGTTGTTGTGCACGCCTGCTGAAGGAACTATGGAAGGGGAGCAAGTGCTGTGCTCCTTGGAGGAGCATCTCCAGAGCGTCCTCACTTGAAAGCATCCCTGCACAAACATTACTGAAGTACAGCTGGGGCTCCCAGCTTCTTGCAGAGGTTCCTTTTGCAATACGACTCATGACATGGATTAGAGATCTGCTCTCGCCAAGGAAGAGGAAGGTATCTGAAGAGACAGGTCTGGAAGCTGATGTCTCAGACTGAGCAACACTTCACGTCCTTCAAAGCCAACGGACTCCGGCTGGCTGTCAGCGCAGGGCTGCCTGAGTATGAGCCTGAAAGGACTTTTCAGAGCTGATGATTGGGAAATTCACCTTGAACCTCAGTGCTGGCCTGGTGAAGATGGTAGTTCTCAGTCACGGTAAGTGTCTTTTGTTCAGCAGTCAAGGGAACCTGTGTCATGGACATTAATGACTCCTCCATGTCTCCACATGAATGGATTTGCCAACTTCAGCTGTTAATTCTCTGTCTGAACCTCGCTTTCTCCCTTTTATCTTTGGTAAGAATAGGCTGTTGAAGGGGAAGTGCTAGGTGCCCATTCTTGGACACAAATAACTCGGGGAACTTACTGCCACAAAATCTCAGCAATGCCCAGACCTGAGCAAGATTTTAACGAAACTGAGGCCTTTCTACTTAAAATGTTAGCTCCTTGGTCCTGTTGCTATCATTAGCTAAATGTTTGCAACGGGTGGAAGCCAGCAGGACCTTGATGAGGCCTTTGGATGTTTGTTTGTTTTTTTTAAATCACTATCCTATTTCTGGCTTTGTTTGCTCAGCCTTAGAGCCTTAGTTACATCTTAATGAACTATGGAAACAGAGGAGTGGACTGAAAGGGATGAACAGGCCACGAGGAGACTGCAGTTCAGAAGAGGGAAAGAGTAAGTGGAATGAAATTACCACCAATTTCTGAGGCACAACAATGCATTAGTGGATTTCATAGAGGATTCAAACATCTGATCTTGAAAAAATTCCCTTCCCAAAATTCCATGTCATCAAACGTCATTTCCACAGTCCCTTCCTTTGATTTATTTTCAAAGCTAGCTGATAATGCTCTCCCATAATGTCTCCTGCCTTTGTCTTTTATCTGTTCCTAATGCTGGGACTACAGCGGAGGAAAGACCCTGAACAGCAATGGCAGCAACTCTGCCCTTCAGTCAATGCAGCGCAGGTAATTTCGGACAAATGGGGCCGTGCGGGACTACAATATCAGAGCTAAGCAGCCAACAGAAGAAAGAACACCCAGTTTCCAGGCTCTCTGAGCACTGCCTGTGTAACGACACCGATATACGGGGTCAGCGCCAGCCACCCTTCGCTACGTAACATATCCCATTGCTCCTTGGGGAGAGTGTTGGACAACAGGATCTCCTGCAAGTGGAAGCTCTACCCGACACGTCTGAGTAAAGCTAACAAAAACGTAGAGTTTCACCAAAATGAAGCTTTTTGGATTAACTGCAAAATTCCCTGAGCTCAAGAGGGCTAGCATTTCAGCCTGAAGTTCCCCTATTGCTCTTAGATATGGAAAATGGAGCATCAGGACACCACAGAAATCCACTCCTCCTTCTAGCTGTATCCAATCTATCACTTCCTATCCCATTTTCACGAATCTCATAAACTCTGAGATTTCACCATTGCCTCAATGTCCTTACTACCAGGGAGGCTTCTCCAACACCTAACTCCTAGCTGGCATGGGTTAGGGGAGCTCCAGAGGTCAGTTCAGGGCAGAGACGACTTTGCCTGTCATTTCAGAACTGGTCGAGTGGAATATTTTATGTTTTATAACACATACCTTTGGGCTACCTGATGGCTTTCTATGCATCGGCCTAAAATTTTTAAATACACCCTTTTTTCACCGGCAACGCAGCTTTGCTTAAACAGAGCTGCTCATGGAGGGGACCAGCTCTGGTTAGGGGAAGGCCCCTTGTGAAAGGCACCTCCAGACCCCCTTCCCCCTCCTCTTTGTCCCCAAACACGTATGCATCTGCATTCAGACCTGGCTCTAATGGGCACTGATGTACTTATAGTGGGGTTTTTTTATGACTGCAATTTTGTTTAAAATTGCCCCTGAGGAGCACTGTAGTGTTTTTCAGAGCTCCAAGTACAAGAGCTCCTTGAATCTTTCCCCTAAGTGTTCCTCGTGCTGTCGGGAATGAATATTAGGAGAGTGTGGTCCTGACTTCCACTCTCTCATTTGGAGACTGATTCATGTTTTGCAGAATCCTGCTCCCGTTACTGCCAGATCTGCTTTCCCGGGGTGCGTTCTGCAGCTTCTCACACTGCAGGAGGACAAATGAGTTTTTACGTCCCATGGGTTTGTATCCTTTATCCCATAACTGTCTCCTTTCATTTCAATAACCTCTATTCCATATCCTGGGATACGGGACAAGGCAGTGGGAGGGCTGCTCTCCAGCTGCACGGATGCAGATTGGTCCACCAGTACATGCTGACTGGCCAGCAGCACGTAGACAACAGAATGTGCAAGAGATTAAATTTTCTGGATAATTTCATTTGCTTTACTCAGGCCATACTTCTCCTAAAACTTATATTTGAGACCCTTCCTTCCTTTCTTCCAGCCATCCTTCCACCCACAAGGGAATGATTTAAAAAAAAAACCAAAAACAACTGAACACAAGAAGCAGCTGGATCAACCAGCACGGTTGTAGAAACCTTATCTCCTTTGGAAACCAGGATAAAAATCCAGTTGCAAGGATTTTGAAAGTGCAGGGAGGGGATTCACTGACAAATGATTCCTACCAGGGGGTGCTTGTGAATGCAGTTTGATTAGAGCTCATCAGCATTGTGGGGTGGAACAACTGGGCTTGTTGGGGAAAAAGCCTTTTCTAACAACATGCAACTGCTTTGCAAGGCAGGATTACTTTAAACAAAATAATTATTTGGGAAAAAAAAAGAAAATATTTCCCGAATATCACACCATCTGATTGTGACATTAGGGAGTGAAATGTCATTTCGAATGGACTTTTCAGAAGGAAACTGCTTATTTACAGGCATACTTCATGAAAAGAGGTCAGAACAATTGTCTGAATTGAAGAGAAGCTCATCAGTTTTTTCTCTACCTTCCCTTTGCCAGGGCACACGGCTGCCCTTGGGCCGTGCTCAGCGTCGACCTCTCTGCAGACCAGCAGTGCCCTTGCTACACAGATGAAAGCTGCCACCACTCTCCTCGTTACGGATGGTCCCCACAGAGGAAAGAGCCCTCCAGCCTCAAAGGCAAGCATGAGACCTTCCTAGGAGGTGGCAAAACCATCAGCTGGGTGAGGCCATTATTTTGTTTCAAACTTATTTATCTAGAGGAGGAGGCTCTTGAGGTGGTGGTGACCTAGGAACATCTAAGAGTCTCTGATGCTGGTGACTCTCCTGGGTTTCTGTGCTTAAGCACAGAGTTCTCCTGGACCATCCTGGCCCCTCTCTAGCTGCTGGTCTCAGAGCAGGTTGCTGTTTTTCTAAGCGCTTTGGTGAGCTTTGCAATAGTGATGGGCTGGGTTACTGAGAGGCTGAGCTCTGCTTGACTGAGCCTTCCATATTTTGGGAAATGAGATAAACACTGGCACAGGCTTTGTGTTGCTAATTAGTACACAGTTAATGAGCTGGCATCCTGTGCAACAGACACAGACGATGCGCTAACAGCACTGGCTGGTTTTGTGTGGTGATAACTGGGGTCAATTTTATTGAACACCTCTCCTGCATGAAACCTGTCTGGCTGATGAAGTGGGACATCACCACCTCACCAAATCACTTCTGAATGGTTTATTCCAACATCACTCCCAGGCCAAGAAGCTGCAGGGTATTTTAACCATGGACATGTGCAACAGGATGGACGGTGTCAGGCTGTGGCATGGACACAGCTCATCCCAAGCTGTCCCCAAAGCCATCCCAGAGCCCTGATTGCTCCCATCTCTACCAAACAGATCTGTACCTGCGGCTCAGCTACCGAGGCTGGAGAGTGTTCGGCGTCATGCCCACAACTCATCTCCCAGCACAAGTGAAGCCAAAAAGTCTCATTCAAACGTGATGTGACGTATTCACTATTTTCTTCAGTGATAAAATTTTTGCTTCTTAAAGATCTGATTTGATGGGTGCATGTATTGTTCCAGCAGTGAAAAAGCTTAATTCTCTTAAATTCCTTAATTTCTTCAAATAATTCCTGTGTGCTTTGTGCGTTTTCTAACAGCTCCTACTTGACCAAACAGCTCAGTGAATAGGTCAGAGCCCTTTTCAAGATGGAAAGCAGGTGATGGAGATTGAAGGGCAGCTTCATCTGTTACTGAAACGCAGTTAGCTCGGAGAAGGAACATGACATCCCTTCGGGCACGCCCCACCAGGATGCCTCCGGCTGCATGGGAACGCAGACTGGAAAACGTTGATGCAAACAGAATTTGGGGGTTGGAGGAGATGCAGTTGAGGCGGGAGGTAAGTGAGTGGACCAGGAGTTGGCAGGAGCCCACAAGGAATCCAGTGATCCCACCTATTTGCTATGTAAACCAGCGGACGGATTGGGAGGATACACGGAGCGGCTGTATCCGAAACCTGCGCTCAGGTGGTGTCCAACCGGGGAAAAATTAATTAATTCACCAGATTGAAATCCCCAATGTAAAATATTCTTTTACACCTGGGTACAGTGACAGTCGGAGCCCGCAGGGTCCATGAGCAGCCCAAGGATGACAACCAACAAGAAACAGGGGAGCAAAATGAGGGAAGAAAAGCCCAGTAGTGTTTTCTTGATAAAACAGTGCAGAAGCCGCACAGGAGTCAAGAGAAATAAACCGAGCAAATACAAGGTGCCAGGGGAGGAGGGAAGGGAGCAGTGAGCATTTTTCTAATCCCTGAATCTGACAGCCCGTTTATATGAAATAAACTCTGAAGGCTCCTGCCTTCCCCAAGGTATTTTCTTTCTAAATAGATCTATAGATACACTAATTAGCCAAAGGAGAAGCACAGGAGTTAATCCCTAATCATGTAAATGTGTTGTTTCAATTAATTAATGCACGTGGCACTTGTGCTCCAGTGATAGGCACCCTAAGGACAGACAGACATAAATGAGAATAATCACATTTAACAGTCTGCTCCCATTTATTCCTCCAAACATTAATGGTGTCAAAACTTCCCATAATCTTTCTCCACAATTTATTGTTACTTGGCAGTGCTCAGTTACAAATTAGCTGGAATCACAGGCTGGAAATGATAGTTTTCCAAACAAAAAAAAAAAAAACCAAACAAACCCAAAAATGTGTTTACTTGATGACTCAGAGAAGGGATGTAAACAAGGGAGAAGTGAAACACGATTTTCTGGGTTAACTGGCTTGGGAATCTCTGCCCTCTGGGAGGGTGCTGGGACAGGTGCAGGCTGGAGTTGGGCATCTCCCATTTGGGTGCTGATGGGGCTTTGCCAATCTCCCTGCTCAGCCACGCAGGGCGATCGCTGGAGCAAGCGGAGAGACAGGGAAGAAGATGAGTCACCACAGAGTGTATTTTCAGCCAGTAAAAAACTCTTCCCTTGTTAAGAACCCTATTTACCTTCTTAAAACAGCTGCCCAAGCCCTGATCCCAGCCTTGTGAGAACACGGTGAAAGAAAGATCCAATTTCCAGTGTTTTTTTTACCAAATGTGAAGGTTTCAGCTCAGACAGTGGCCGCGAAGGACAGTAAACAGGACATGTTTATGTAAACCTGAGGGGACTGTAATGTCCTTTCCATGCTGTTTCTGAGAACTGGAAGCACGGCGTTGGAATTAAAAGCCACTTTGTTAAGGCAAAGGCACAGAAGGAGTGTGGAGCAAGGCAGGCGGGGCGTTCGCGGTGCGGAGAGGCGGCATGCGGCTGAGCCCTGCGGAGCAGCCAGCACAGAAAGGCGCTCGCGGGCAAGTTCTGGATCTGTGGGGCAAGCTGGGTTTTCTATTGGCAAGATAAGAATATCCACAAATGGATGCAGGCATCTGTGGAGCCAGAGATTACCTCTTGGGCTGGGCAAAGGCTGCTTTTATTAAAAGGCGGGGCACTATTGGGTTTGAGGTCTCTTTGGAGAGGTAGGATGTTTGCAGAGGTTGTTTTTATGTGATTTTTTTAGAGGTTTTTACTGCCCAGCAGCAAATATGGCTTTATTGCAGCCCTTCTCTTTGGAGGCTGAATCTCCATGTGAGGAACAATGCTTGGGGCAGATGATGCTCATGTTGCACAGGAGACGCAGGAGCAAAGCCCTTGAGGTGAAGGTGGGATCTGCAGTGCTTGTGGTCCACCAAGTCCTTGGTGCTTGTTATGGCAGGAACAACATCATCCACCACGAAACACCTCCAGGCTGATGATACTTCTCCAGCAGAAATGTGATTATTTGAAAGAGCTGAGGAAGAAATTAGAGAAGAGGCAGCAGTTTACTAAATAGCAGAGGCTAGTGTATGGCACAGCTGTGGAAATGGGATTTGTTTTTTTGTCCTTTCTCTCCCATGTAGCTGGTGGACAGGGCTGAGAGCTCCTGAGGAGCCCCGGGGCAGTTGTAGTACAAGGAAGCTGAGGTTCATGGCTTTTGGGGTGCATTTTCTTTTGGCTGCTGTAAATATGACTGCAAAGTACAGCAGAGCTCAAGAACTTATCAATGCAGTTGTTAAATATCATTTTTTGAAAACACTCTGCCCAGGATCTGTGGTCAGTGCTGGGGGCAAATGTATCCGGAGCTCTTTGGCCCCATAGGCCAAATCCATCTACCAAAATTTTGATTTTTTATTTATTTTTTTTTTTTAACCCCCTTGCCCTTGCTCTTGTCCTTGCCCTGCGGCTTCCGTGATGGCTTTCTCCTTTTCCTAGAAAGGAAGGAAATAAAGCTCTTCACAATTCGGTCGGGGTTTCAGAGCATTTCTCAGGCTGATGAAGAGGACAAGTTTGCAATAAGAGATTGCCAGGTTTGCTCTGGCTCCGCAGCACTGTGCTGTAAACCCCAGCCACAATCTGTGCTGGCTGAGCCGCTGCGGCTGCCTTGCCATCGACTGCTGTAGTGATGCTCAGCGCAATTAGAAGTTGATTTTTCTCAATTCATTGGGGGGCGAAAAGAAATATCTGAGTGTTTGGTGACTATTTTCCCTCTGGTCGCTACAATAACTCTTTTGTCAGGGCATTGATTTGAATGTTTGAGTAAGGGAAGGTTTAATTTTGCCTCAGCAAATTAGCCCGTTCCTTTGAGTGTGATTTCCTCTGGTGGAAAATTCCTGCTGCAGCTTCCCATCACTTCGGAGAGGAGAACGTCCTCGTTAAAGATCGCATCTTTCTGATTTTAACTCACGGAGAGAAACCTTTCATTTGTCCATTTACTGGACTGACTATGATTCATTTCTCTCTCTTTTGAAGACCCGTCTCCGAGCTTGTGCCCTGATGGTTATTTAAAACCAGCACCAGCTCTGAAACCAGTCCTTAGCGATAAAAGAGACGCAAGACCTAGTGGAAGTAAGTGAATTGCATGGGAGAAAACCACACTTCTGCTCTGAAGTTCAAGGACATCAGTGAAAAATCACCCCCACAGGAAAGTGCTGCTTTCCCCAAGCTACCCCAGTGTTGTCTCTGCCCAGCGTGGCGCGAAGGCTGACCTCACCGGCAGCGCAGGTCCGCAAAGGGCTGGTAGTAGCAATTACTTCGCAGCTCTTCCTAAATTGGTCAAGAACTATAACAAAATAGTGCTGCTTATATTTTTCTTGCTGATGTTTCCTCCTTTTAGACTTTTTTGGGGGGTTTAATAGCTCTGGAATGTAGAAACTTAGTGTCAGCCTTCTGCTGAAGTGTGTTCGCGGGCAGCTTATTGCTGTTTGTTTAACTGAGCTGAACTTCAGTGGGGCAGTTCCAGCGAGAACAGGAAAAAACTACCTTGGGAAGGAATCTGAAAACCTCCTATTAGAGGCTGAAAAGGGAGGGTTTCACTCCTCAGTCACTCCCTTGCCCACACACCCCATGAGCAGCCCTCCTCACTGCAACCCCTCGCAGCCACGGTGCTTCCCAGCCACCGGCCCGGTTCTCTGTGTCAGAGAAGTGTTCAGAGGAAAAGGCAGTGAAGGTATGAACCCAGCAAGAGGAAAAAGGCATTTTTATACACCAATATAAATTGGTGAAAGTCAGGAATTCTGCTCTGATGGGCCATTGGGCTCGGCCTCAGGGCTGAAATCCCAGCAGAATCTCCCCCTTGGCTCTGGAGCACTATTGTAATTTATTACAGCAATTCTTGCCTACGTGAGAGTTTGCATTTTCTTTCCCAGGTTACA
Organism: Tetrax tetrax; assembly: GCA_009806455.1. Classification (NCBI taxonomy): domain Eukaryota; kingdom Metazoa; phylum Chordata; class Aves; order Otidiformes; family Otididae; genus Tetrax; species Tetrax tetrax. Next base: position 178,344 of record WHYT01017847.1, read on the forward strand.
ATTCCCTTGAGTGAGTTAAGAACTTCTCAATTTTTTTTTTCCCAGCAAAATTTTCTTAGAAACCTCAGCATGGACAAAAAAATTGGAGTTTTTGTCTGCTCTGTCTCCCTACCTGTACCAAAAGCCCCAAGAACCGCTTCTCCGGCTTTCTGAGCAGCCACACACATAATTTACACCCATTTTCCAACTGGGAAAAGCTGGAGCAGGAAAGCAGGGAGCCCCTTGCCATCAAGAGCGTTTTGCAGGGGTCAGAGCATCCAGGACCCAAGCATTTCCCAGACCTTGGTGCATCGTCTCTCAGCGGCCGATGAGCGATGGAGCCCTGCCACCTTGTGGGACTGTAACCCTCTCGCTTCACTCGGCGGGTAATGTACCCAAAAGGGTCCCTTTCCTTGTCTCATGCCTTATAGAAAGCGAAAAAAAATTGCAACGCGTTGGAAAACATCGCTAGAAATCCTTTGATTGTGGCTCAAAGATCATGGGGAGCACACCTGATGCTGAAAAGGTACGATTGCAGTGCAACCTGAAGAAGAAATGTGACATTTGTATTTACTCTTGTGCTTTTCCCTCATGGCTTTTTGGTGCTCTTGGTGCTTCTGTGCAGGATTTTGGGACTGCGAGAGGGGCAGGGCAAGGGCTGCAGGTCAGGACTACATGGTATGTGGTATCTCGGGGTGCTTGCTGGTTTTGGGAGGTGGCTGCTGGCCAGCTGAACCCCACAGTGATGCAGTGCGGTGGTATTGTTGGAGGGTACCTATGTGCTGCCCTGGAGCTCACACGGCCCATGGGCAAGTCTGGCAGCTGCCTGTCTGTATCTCTCTCTGCTTCTTCTCCAACAGCAGAAGGAAAAACGGAAAAAGCTCCTGAAGCGATGTCCTTCTCAGGGATGCAGCCAGCAGCAAGTGCTGCCCAGCATGATCCTGCCCTGGAGATGCCAAAATGAAGGTAGGGTGAGGATGGAGGAGCTGGACGATGTCCTGCATGGGTGTGAGGACTGAAAGAGGAAGGGGACAGGGTGTCCCATCGTCGTGGGGAACGAAGGACCCTTGTGCGAGCTGTGGGCTCTGTGGGCAGACCTGGTGGCTCTGGTTGCTGGAGGGGGGCTGGAAGCTGGATTTAACGCCCGTCCCGCAGCACTGCTGGGGCTGCCGCCAGCCAGAGAGGTTTTGGCCACAGAGGAGCAAGGCAGCCCCGAGCCTCATCCCCCTTCCCTGCCTGCAGCATCCCCCTGCAAGTAACAAATACTCAGGTTGTCTTTTTGAGCCTTGAAAAGAAAAAATAAAGGTGAAAGAAGTAGCAGGGCTGCTGCGAGTCACTAATTGGCGCTTCCTTCCCTTGCCTGTCTGCTCGCTTGCAGACCGCCAGCGCTTCGAACACCAGTATAATTGAATTGTCAAGTGGCAGGAGGTACTTGGGCGGCAGTGCCCGGCTCTGCCTTTGTTCTTTGACTTGGCGGCGGTTAGCTGCACCAGCGTGCACAGCTCCGCAGACCCGGCAGGTTGGCGGTCACCGGCAGCACCGAGCGTCGCGGCGGCGGCCCTGCAAGGGCCAGGCTGCCGCTCGCCCACATGGGCTTGTCGGAGCTGTGCTGACTGAGCGTGGCAAGCGATGCTGGTGCAACGGAGCTTCATTTTGAGGTTCCAGTCGCTTGATTTGATGCTTAATTAGTGAGTCTGAGCTCCCACTCGAAATTCTGAGTCTCTCTGGCTGATGGGAGGATGCTGGGCGGGAGATGGAGGTACAGAAGTAGGATGTCAGGGAGTTTTGTGAATCTGGTCTATCGGCTAGTAAACAAATACTCTGTGGCAATTATTTTGAGATAAAACTCTGTTTTAGCAGCAGCCTATCTGCCCTGGGAGTGACAGAGATATTCTCCCATTTCTTCAAGTTTACCACCTTGGAAACTTTTCAGCAGTAAACAGTCATGAGCTGCTATTCTGGATGCACATGGCTGGTTTCAGAACCGTGTGACAGGTTAAAAACAAATAAAAATAACCTTTTCTATCAAAGAACAGGTTTCTTATCTCTGCTACCTTCCGCCTACGGGACTTGCAGGAGAATAAACTCGTACAGATTTGATTTGCTTTGCTTTAAAAGAATATCATTGCTAGATTTGGAAGAAAGAGCTCTGCTCTGATCTTGTTTAGGTGGTTGCTGTTGTTTGCTCTGCTCTTTTGGAAAGGATGAGTCACCACCTAAAACTGGTATGTTCTCATAAACCGTTCCCATTTCACTAGAAAGTCAACAAAATTAATTTCCAGCCAACTATAGAAAATTTGTGATATCAAGTCTCATTGGTGGCAATATGGAAAATAAAAACACTTCCCCCCTCACCCCTCTAACCAGAAGGAGTTGTAATTCATAAAGGAAATAAAGCAAACAAGGGAGCTTGAGCTAACACCACCAAACTGTGGGATAATCTGCGGGATTATCCTTCAGGTATTGATCTCGGGGAAAAAGAGGAGCAGCTGCTGAATCCTCTCAGGGCAAAATGATTGTGTCTGTCAGCTTGTTTGCCAACTGATCTGTATCCAGAGCAAAGGAATTATCTGGGCCTTTGTGGGGGGGAAATGTCAGATGTGATAATTTAGTTTGCAGCTGGGATAATGCTGGGAAAGCCTTGCAGCATGCTGAGCTCTGCCTACCTGTGCATTGTGTAGTTTCCCTGCAAAAAAACTCCCGTATTTTCTTTTTTAGCCATAATATCCTGTTCTCTCCTTAGCTGTTTCTTGGAGGGAATGGATTTCACTCTGCAGAAGACCCGTCCTCGTGGTGGGGACAGCAGCGTGGTACTGGGGTGACAGACAGTCACTGTGGAAGCATGAAAGATGCTCCGGGGTTGGGCTCGGAGGAACAGAGCACGGATGTGGGTGATGCTGTCGGATTAAACCAAGCCAGTCTTTGGGCTGGAGCTGGGAAACGGGTATTTTATGCCGTGCAGAACTGAAGCAAGGAGGAGAGGAGCAGGGGCAGCTGGAGGAGGGTTGCATGCTGTCGCGCATCTGGGGGAGATGCTGTGTGGTCCCTTTGTGCCGTCCAACAAACCTGGCTCTGTCGTGGCCCTCGGTCTGGAGGAAGAGGGAGCAGGAAGGAAAATTGCCTGTCCTGGAAGTGGGAGCACCACAAAGCCCTCATTGAGGGAGGGGGCTGCGCTGAGGGTCCTTTCTGTCCTTGGAAACCTTCCCGAGTCGTCTTTGCTTGCTGAGGGACTCATTCACAGAGCCTGACCTCATTTCCCCTGCAGCACACACCAGTGTGTATTCTCTCCGCTTTATTAATCTGAAAGCATTTTCTCTCCCACGTTTGTTTGAACAAGTTCCCCACAGATCTTTCCTGAGCGAGGACTGTACTGCTGTCTTTCCTCACGCATCCCAAAAATAAACCAGCTCAAAATGAGCTTTGGAGTCATGTTTTACTGTTCTTTCCAAACCTCCCCTGGATTAGAGGTGCAGGTTGGACCCCTGTGAGGACCATGCCTTCAGCACTGGTTCTGTCACCTGCGGCTGGTTTTGTTGCAGCAACACTGGCAAAACCATGCAGAAGAAGCCAACAATGCACAGAAGATAATTTTTTGAGACCAAGCCATGAAGTTATTCACCTATCCTCCTCCTCTCTCCTCTCCTGCTGTGAAAGCTCTACGTGGTGCCCAGGGAGACACAGGTGTAGGGATTCACCCACTTGCCATCAGCCAGCCCTGGAAGAGGGTTTGCATGAGGCTAAAAATGTCAGAGCTCCTGGAGGAGGAACAGGGTTAAAATCCCATCTGGATTTTGTAGAGCAGTGTTCAGAATTCAGGTGGTGGCACTGAGACAACCCTGTCCCCTCATGTCATCATATCTGAGCAGGGCAGGGGAGACCAACCTGGCTCAAAACGTGGCATGAGAAAATGTTCACAGCTCTCAGGGAGTTTTAGGGAGGAAAGCAGCAATGCAGGTGTCTTCCTGGCTGCTTAGCCCTGGACAAGTGTGGTGTGTCGGGCTTGTCTGTGGCACATTGGCATGGTGGAGCTCTCTTTCACATGGGCTTTGGGGAATGCTTTTGCTGGGGACACAAAAGAGCGTGTTGGAGTGGTGTGGCATGGCGATGGGGATCCTGGTCACTAGGGTTTGTGGTTTTCATCAGAGTGGGAAAAGACTTTCTGCAGCAACGAGTTTGCAGTACATTAGGCTTGAGGCCAGCTTTGAGCCTCTTTTAAGAGCAGAGCTTTTTGGAGTGGGGACCAAACCCCGTGTCCCAGGCTCTCGGGTCTGTGCAGCTCATCACACCTCGTATGCAATGAAGTAATTTCCATCCTTTCTGTGGGGCTGCTGCTGCGAGCATCCCCGCGCAGAACGCCGCATCCCTTCCATCAATAGATGGCAGCAGCTTCCCGGGTGCTGGTGCAGGAGCCTTGGCTCGGGAAAGCTGCAATAGTTCTGGGGAGTTCAGCCTTTCTTTCGCTTGCTTGCCTTTCCCCCTGGTTCTCAGCCCAGCCTCCTGCCACAGCCCAAACTGTAGATGGCAGCAGGAAAAAGATTTTCCTCTTTCTTTGTGATTTCTGTTCTGGAGAGCATCTTCCAGCTAATGGCCGCTGGCTGGAGGGGCCCGTTGGCTCTGGTGTTCCCAGCCGTCTCACAGCCCTGTCTTCACTTCAGGCCAGTTTGCAGGCTTTGCTGAACGGGGTTGAGAGAGCTTTTCTGAGCCATTTGCACAGTGTGTGCATGTAAGCGCCTGCGGGGGAGTTGGAGAGGAGATGCTTCCACTGAACTTCCCATCAGAGTGGTCCCAAAGTTTTGGTACAGGCTGGTGCATCAGGGCCAGGAGGGAAATGGGGCTGCTGTCCCCTATTAAGGGAATCAGAGGAGTTTAAGTAACAGTTGTGCTGGCAGAGAGGTTGTGGCATCTCCATCCTTGGAGATTTTCAAAACTCAGCTGGACAAGGCTCTGATCTTAACTCTACTAATCCTGAATTTACTTTGAACTTAGCCATGGTCAGAGCACAAGGTTGGATCAAGGATCTCCAGAGGTTTTTCTGTGCTTGTCAGCCTGATCTCCGACTCTCTGGTCTGCATGTGCTAATCATGCTTATCTGGGTCAATGTGACATGGTTTGCTCTGTGTGGTAACCGATTGCACAGTCTGTTACCCCTTCTTGAGCCAGGATAGATGAGTGTTCTGTTTTGGCTTCTGCAAATAACTGTTAGTTTGCCCCAGATGTGCCAGTGGGACCCTGAGGTCACATCCGTACGTGTCTCCCAGGTACAGCCACACCACGAGGTTTTTGAGGCTCTATTCAGTGAATCGGTTTAAAGCTTGGCTCTTGGTTGACCTAGCGGGAGTTGAGCAAGCCTAAGGAAAATGAGACATTTGAAGTATACGGTGCTCAATGGAGGAGGAAATTTTAACGTGGTACATGCTGGCTATGAGGACAAATCAAGATTAAAGTGAATAATAGAAAAAGCTTCCTCAAAATGAGAGCTATTAGCTACTAGAGTAACTGGTGGGGATGGAATATTTAGGCTATTTAATGCACCATAAATTACACAGGGAATTCTCAGGCTTTAACTCAGTAGTCACTTGATTTAAATCTGCTCCTCTCCCCGGTTTCCTATAATTACAGCATAGCTATCAGCCACATCCCCAGCCACCTGCAGCGCCTGTTCCTGGTGAAAGGGGCTCTCAGATGTTCGATACCTCTCGGCGCCGAGTCCCACATCTATGAGGCCTCTGTCGCCGAGCCGCCGATCCCCACTCCCACCCCGCCAGCGGCTCTTGATCCGCCCGGCTGCTTTTCACACCACGTCTCTCTTTGTGGAGCTGGGAAAGGATCCAGAGCAGCTGTGTTAGGACCTGTCAATATCAAATTGCAAAGTCATAAGGAGGGAAAATAATCATCGTAATAATAATAATAATAAAGCCATCAACTTGTCTTACCCTCCAACAGAAAAAAGGTTTTGGTTGGAGGTTTGCATTAGTTATAATTTTCTCCAAGCTGATTTCTCCCTGTGATGCCACTATACAGCCTAGAAACGATACGCGGGCAAAATCTCCTCTGACATTCATCTCTGTTTACAGAGCTCATCCAAAAACAAGAGGCTTTTTCTTCACTTTATTCGGCATCACCAGGGCTCGGTTGCCAAGGCACCAGCCTTTGATTCCTGCAGTTTGGCTCTAACCAGCGGTGCCCAACACCTCCCCGTCACCATGAGCGGTGAGCTCAGTCATCCCAGCACCAGTTGGCCGTCCCTTCCTGACCTTGAACAAGGTCCTGCCTTCAAGGTTGATTTGCAAGGGTACAAAAGCAGGTGGAAAAGATGGGCAAAATGCTATTTTCTTAGAGCTTGTGCGCATATCTCTGTTCAACTCAAATCACCCTTGTTCTCCTGGCTGCATGGAAAGGGCTGGTCAAGAAGACCTTGAAACAGGGGGGTCATGAAATTTAAGTCTGATGGATGGAAAAAAAGATATTTCTCCTTTTCTGGTTTTCCACAGGAAAAAAAAAAAAAAAGAAACATCATCTAAGCTGCACACATGCTGAGGGGAAGGAGCAGAGTGAGTGGGGAAGGGGATGGACAGTGCATCTTGATGCCTTTAAGTCGCTCGGATGAAGTTCCTTTCTCCTTGTCTGTACAAGGCTGGACTCTTTGCATTTTCATGGTAAATTTGTTTACCGAGCCGTTGTTGAAATTCTGGAAGCAGAGAAAATGCATTTGCTCCATAACCTTTCCGGATCTGACAAGTCCTATAAAATCTATTAAAGCCTTTAATGAAATCCCTGCTCAGAGCCAGCTCCCATGAATGAAAGTGGAATCGGAATTTAAATTAAAATGTTGTTTTTGTAGTCTGTGGGCTTTAGCCTTGACAGAAATTAAAGGGACAGTTCACATTCTGGGGGCTGTTGCTCTCCACAGAATGCCTCTCCTTGCAGAGGACAGGCGTTGGGATCTCTTCTCCTCTCACTGAAACTGGGGCCAGTTGGGAGCACCCAGCTGCAAGCTCAAAACCTGGGATATGGGATAATTTCAATTAGAAAAGAGTAAATTGGTTAATAGGCAGCACTGTTGGTTAAATAGGGTGCAGAATTCTTGTTAGCAAATGGAGGGGTGCTGGGTCCAATCTCCTCCGAGGTGCATGGAGCTGGCCAGGCACTGTGTGCCCTTGCTGGAGGCCGCTGTGTGCTCTGGGCAACTGCTGTGCTGAGGGCACCATGGCCAAGGGCATCCATGGCCAAACACCTCCCCATCACTCTGCCACCAACCACCCATGGATCTGCTGAGCTCGGCCCCCCAGCCTCGGTACTGCAGATACACTTCCAAACAAGTCTTGGTAAGGAGCCTGATGTAAATCCGTTGGATGTGCTTGGCTTTGCATACACAAGGATTTAATTTCCATATGTAAATACAGGTCTGCATGTGCAGGGGGTGTGCAAGCAATTAATTATTTTTGATCTCCTCCGCACTGGGCAAAGCGAAATATCCCACGGTGAAACGTGTGTCTGAGCCTCAGAAATGAAAGGCTGCTCAGGGCTTTGATTGCCTTCCCCTAAGCTTGGACCATGCGCCAGCCTAACGCAGCACGGTTCAGGGGTGGGCCAGGGTTACGTGGGTCTCTGATACCTCTTTCCCCTGGGAAAACTTACCGGGATTTGCCAGCTTTGGCTTCCCATGGAGTGATGCCACCAGCTGTCCCCACTGCCTCTTTGGGATGTGTTTTCCAACAAGAAGTGACTAAGTCCCCTGTTGTTTCCTTATGAGGGTTTGCTTCTTTTTGGTGTGTTTTGGGTTTACGTATCTGCTCACAATGGGATCAGCTCTTGCCATCCCCTGCAGCAAGGAGTCAGCTCTTGACCTGTGAGAAGGGAACCATCCATCCTCTTTTCCTAGGAGCCAAAAGCTGCCCCAGCTCCAGGCCCCCTCAGCTGCAGCTGCTCGCCCCTGGGCTGGGAGCCGACCAGCGGAGGCTGCAAAAGATACCTGACTCACTCAGTTTGGGGGATTTGAGCTTTCACTTGTTGTTTTCACAACTTGCAACTCCTCCTGTTTGTGTTTGTCCCTTTGCAAAGGTTATTTTTTACCCAGACAGGCCCTTGGCACCTGTTCTTCATCCTGGATTTATGCCATGCGATGGGCTCCCCTTGCCCGGTGGTGGTGGTGGTGGGCTGAGGAGTCCCACCCCACGTCTGAAAACGTTTTGAGGGTGCCTCGTGCCCCGCGGTCCTGACCTGGGGTTGAGGGTTACTCAGCTGCTTCTTTCTTTCCCCTTTGTGAGGGCTGCTTCCAGAAACGCATCCCCGACTCCCCGAACCTGCGCTGTTCGATGGCTACAGGGCTCAGCGCAGGACAGTAACTATTACGAACGAGGCATTACACGAAGGGCTGCAGATCAAATAACTGCATAATAAACACATGTAAAGAGCCATTTGGTTCATGGCTGATAAACTTTCATGGTCCATTTTATCACTGTGTATGCAGAGGAGGATGCTGCTGGTCGGCTGTGGACCAGTGCTCAGCCCTGGCTGCCCTGCCAGGGGTTCGGGTGTGATCCTGAACCACACGCTCATTGGATCTGTGCTCCAGTTCCTCCAGACTGGGAGGACAGCACTGCCTCCAAAGTGTGGCGGGAGACCAAGGAACAGGTGATTTCTGGCATGGGTGATGCCACAGAGAGGTTTCAGGATGCTCAGAATAGAGGAGGAGGCTCCCCTCCCAAGGAGGAGAAAGCGATTGCTGCTTGTATTAAAATCTCTTCGGGGTAGGAGAGCCGCAGCGGGCTGAGTGCGCCCATGGGTGCAGGGATTTTCCCCAGCTCCACAGGAAACCTTGCTCCCACAGCAAGGCCAAGCGTGGGAAGAGTCTCTCCAGAAGGGAGGATCTCGGAAGCCAGGAGAAGGCAGGAGTCTGTTTTCAGTGCAGAGAAGCAGGGGAACTCGTTAGTGCAATGTGAAGTGAAATGGAAAATGCTGAAATTTGTTGGCAAAACAGCAGGAGAAGGGTAGGAAATGCTCTTTCCATGTCAATGCATCACTGGAAGGATGGTGAAAAGTTTGTTTTGTTTTGGTGGCCGTCAAGCCTTTGCAATTTTTTCCCTCGTTCCTTTTCCTTTAACTCAGGTTATTACAAAGCAATCTATGCTGTTTCTAAGAAAAATATCATTAAGTTTCATTTTGAAAATGTCAAAACAAAATGTTTTGGCATTTCTGAAGTGAAACATTTCATTAAAAATGCTGCATCTGAGTGTTTTGACATTTTTTTTAAATCTGCTCTCCTCCTCCCATTTTCTCAACCTAAATTTGTTAATATTTCTAGTCCTTCTAAAACTTAATTTTCCAGCAAACGTAATAGTAGTTAAAAAAAAAAAATCAAATTGCTGCCTTGTTATTTTGAAAGTTCTGAGCAATGGGAAACCTCAGCAGCTGAGGTCACCGCAGTCTTACAGCCTCAGTTGTCATTTCTGTGGCGCAAAAGGGATGTGTAATCACTTCATTTTGTAGTAAGAGCTGTATTTGCTTTTTATTCCCTTAGAATCGTAGTAGTAAGAATTCCTCAAATGCAAAAACCCACCCAGTGGTAGGGAGCAAAGCTGGAGCAGGTTGGGAGCTGGGTGATGATGTTGCTGATTTCCTCTTGCCTTCCTCCTACTCCCCTGCTGTACCCCAGGGTCAAACGCTGGCTGCATCGGAGCACCCAGAGGGCTGCAGGGAATCGGCTTGGAGAGGATGGGGAAGATGGAGGAGGGTGGGCAGCCATGCAACGCAACAGGGTGGACTTCTCGTGTGGTGCTGGGTGTTTCTCTCCTCCCATGCTGCAAACCCTCCTGGTACGCCCTTGGCGGGCACTGGGGCCTTCTACCAGCCAGAGCAAGCTGCTGATGCTCGGAGGGCATTCCAGTATTGTCCAACGCCATCAAAAGCTGCCTTTAAAGTGATGCTTTCTGTGCAGCGGAGGGAATAGCTGGTGGGGCACATCACTTGTGGCAGGGCGTGATAGCCACCTACAAAGGCTGGAGGTGTTGGGCAAAGGGGACGGGGCAGCCTCTGAAGCCAAGAGATGCCTTCAAGAGGAGAGCGAGCGAGTGCGTGCTGTGGTCTGCGCCCCGTCACTCGCAGATGAAAGGATGCGAGGCTCTGCTGTGCTGCATGCTCGTTGCCACAGCCCCAGCATGCAGCAATCACTCCCCTTCCCCTGCCAAAGCCTTACACTGAGTAAATGAAAATTGCAAAAAAATAGGGAGTTTTTTATATTTGCTTTTGAATCACCCTGACTCCGGGAGCTGAGGTCTTGATGAGTACAGCCAACACAGGCCCAAAGTAGCACCGCTTGCTCGGCTAGTGTTGCTGGATAAAGACAGAAATTGAGTTTACACACGGTGCAGCACCTCCCAGTTATCTGCTGGCAGAAAAACCAGCAGTCCCACCAAGAGGGACTTGGCTTAAAGCAAGAAACACCAGTTCTAGGTGGGGGTGACAGAGTAAGGCTTTCCAGGTCTTGAGCTCAGTCTTTGCTGGTCTCTGCTTAGTTTGGTGCCGTTTCAAGGATTTGGATGAACCACGCAAGGCTGAGCAGGTTCAATTTGTGAGCATTAATTTCCTGGAATAAAATATCCTGTAGCCTTACAAATGCCTATCTGGAGGTTTTCCCAGGACTTCAGGAAGGCTCAGAAACTGCCTCAGCAGTATAAAATATTGATCCTAATCTGTAAAAGAAAGATTGAGGTTTTTTAGTTCAGACCAGTCAGTTATCTTCATGCAAAAACCTCACGCTTGTGCTTGCTGGGAAAACCACCAGTGGTCCGGCTTATTTGGAGACGGTGGTCCCAGCTCTGATTTCAGCATCCCCCAGGCTGGCGGGGCAAGCAGAGCACTGACCGTAGACCTCCTTTCAATGCTGGCTACTGGCAAACCTCTTTTTGGTTTGGGAAAAAAAAAAAAATCCTTTTTTATTTTTTTTTTCCCCCCCTCTTCTATAGCTGGCCATTTAATTCCCATGTGGTGGGAGCAGATCTGGATCTTGACACCAGAGAACTCCCTGAAAACACCCTGCACTGATGCTTTGGGGGATGCACTCATGCTCAAGGCTGGATTTTCCCAGCAAGCCCAAACATTTTTGCACCAAGACAACCAATTTGCAGTAGTGGTGTCCAGCTGAAACCCTGAGGGAGCTGAGACACTGATGGTTTCTACAGGGGTGAGCTCAGGTGTAGGGACAGATCCAGGCTGGGACAACCTGAAAGATGGGTTCATTCAAGGGGGAAAAAATGCCTCTGGTCTCCTCATCCCTTGGGTGATTGCAATTTTTAAACAAGTACAGTCGCTCTTCCAGCTCTTTGGTGATTAGTTGCCTTCTCAGGGCTTCTTTGTCCCACATCACCCTGCCCCAGAGCTCTGGGCAGGGGACCCTTCAAGGTCCCTTCCAACCCAAGCTATTCTTTAGCTGTGCTCATCCGGAGTCCGCACGTCTCTGCGGAGCCCTCCGCTTCTTCTCTTTTCCAAACAAACATTAAGAAAAAAGGGCGGAAGGGAGGTGGTGGTTCAGGAACATAAAGTCCCACAAAGAAAATTATCTTCCTTTCACTTGAGTTTTTTTGAAAGCTGCTGGGTTGCAAAGGCGGTTCTGTTGATTGCAGTCTCAGTCTCTGATTACGCAGTAATGGAAGCATCAGAAATCATCAAGCTTCCTTCCTCAATTTGAGTTTGCCCTTCATCCCGTGGTTTCAGGCTAAGGAGAAAATGGTCATTTGGAAGAGGAAGGGGGGGGAAAACACACAATATCACTTATCTTCCTTAAAGCCCCAGTTCTCTATTTGCCATTCCCATTTTACAGCTTGGCCATTTGAAAGATCAATTAGTGACTGCCTTATATATGAGCAATAAAACTTTTCATGAGGAAACTTTTCCCAGGGCTGAAAAGTACTTTTTGGTCCTTTGTACAGAAAGAGGAAAGGCCAGGTAGCTCCTCAAACCAGGAATCCCCAGGCAGGAGGATGGCACAGGCTGTGAAGAGGTTTTCAGGTGGGCTGTCAGACCCTGCTCAGCAGGCGCTGTGCTGAGGGTTGGCATAATTGAAGAAGAAACGAGAGGTTTTCTGGGGAAAAGCCATCAGGTTTGGGCTGGGGATGTACTGAACTCGCTCCTGATCAGAAGTGTGAACAGAGGAGCAATGAGAGGTTTTGGTGACCAGGATGAACTTGCCCGTCCTCTCCCCTTCACTGTGCTCGTCCTCGGGGTCACTTGGGGGGGACTATGCAGCTAAAACAACTGCTTTGGGGTTAGTCTCTCTAAGGAAAAAGTACAGTCTCTGTTTCAAAGTTTTATAATACGTCTGTGCATCCATATACCCACAAAGATTTATAGGCATTTGTGTAAATAAGGCTGATCAATAACTCGCAAAACAGGGGCAAAATAACAGCAAATCCCAATTTCAGGGCATTACAGCCAAGCCAAGCCTGAGATTTTGGGTTATTAAGGCTGCTGAGGGTGACCCTGCTGCCTTGGCACCCCGTTCCTGGAGGAGAGGCAAAACTTTGCCCCCCCTAAAGTGCCTGGGACACTGCTCTGCTCTGCCCGATGCCCTCGGCGGCTGATGCGGCTGCACCTCTCCCAAGGGCTGAGCACTTTTCTTTTCTCTCTCTTTTTTTTTCTTTTCTTTTTTTTTTTAAACTCCAATCTGTTTGCACTTCTCCCCCCTCCCCGTCACCATCCCTTAGGCCTTCTTGGGGAAAGAAAGAAACAGCCTCTCTGTTTTTAATCAACCTAATTAGTGTATCTTTAATACAATTAGAGGGAAATTTTACCGCTCCCCTCCCTCCCCGTGTATCAATTAAAGCCCCACAGTTGCAGGGTAAATTTCTAATCCATTTAGGACCATCTCCCCCAGCCCCACGTCCCCCTCCTCCTCCCGCCTGGCAGAGTGTCGCTTCCTCCTCCGTTTTCTTTGGGAGCCTGTTCAAACAGCGCATTGTAAGGAGTAAATAAATTACTCTCTGCCCCCTTGCCCTCTCCTCTGCGGCAGCCGGCCCCGTTCCAGGCAGCTGCCCTGATTGTACGGGCGAGCGAGGGGGGGAACGGGCTCGCACAAAGCCGGGGCTGCAGGGCTGCACACTCCGGGTCAGCGGGGGTCACGCTCTTCATCCCTCCTTTCTTCTATTCTTCATCCTCTCTTCTGTATCTTGCTGGTTTTGGTTTGTTTTTTTTTTTTCTCCCAGATCTGGGAGCATTTGGGCTGGTTGGGGGTTAGTGTCTAATTTTGTGGCATGTAGGGGTTTATGCCTGGAGCCACCTTACGGGTGGGTTTTTCTCCCCTCGGGGGTCTTGGTGGGTTATGGCCCCATGGCTGTGGTCTGGGTCCTGCCTCCAGGATACTGCATGGGGAGCTGGGGGTGTCCCCATCACACCATGATTCCCGTGTGGAAAAAGCCTTGGTCTTGCCTAAACCTGGAGGGAACAGCCCTGCCCTGCGCCAGCATCCTACAGACAGTCCAAGTTCAGGACCAGTGGGCCTGATCCTGCCCCACACACCCTGATAACAGCTTGGGGAGCATGGGGTACCAGCTGCTGGAGCAGCGCCTAAATAGCAAGACAATTTTCTTGGGGTTTGGCTCTTTTTTTTTTTCTTGTAGTAAAGACAGACAGCTGCTGGATGTCCAAAACCTCATTGAACACCGCAAACCAAATGCCCAACCCAGAGATCTGCTTAATTAGTACACATCCGTTTCCAAACTCCTTGGAGGGGCTGAGGGTTCAGGGCTGGGGTACATGGAGCGTGGCACCCCGGGGGAATCAAAGCTGGGAGGAGGAGGAAGGACCCGACATTCTCCCCCTCTTTTGCAGGGGTGTAGAGCGAAGCGGGGGGTGCTGTGGGGCTGGGTGCCAGCCCTGCAAATCCCTGGGAACCCCACCACAGCCAGCAACGGAGCTGTGCTCCCAAAAGTCCTGCCAGTGGCTCGTTATCATCAGTGAAAACACAATTAGTTAGCTTTCTGCTGCCTTTTTGAGGTAGACAGGCGAGACTTCCCCTCCCTGCGTTCCTCCCTGGCTGGCCCGTGACTACAAGGTCCTGCCTTTATGGATCACCGAGTCCCTGTGCTTCCTTAATGAACCTGCATTTAATGCTTGACTTCTCCGTGTCATGTTTAATTACAGCAGCTGTAACTTCCTCGTTGGTTGTCTTGAAATAATATCTAAGTGCTTCTGAGCTTTAGAGCCTTGTTATTTTTCTATAATTAGAGTTTTAAGGCTGGTGTGAGCCATCTCTATAAAACAGGCAGCCATTTGCCATGCACACTTATTGCAAGGCTTCAGGTTTCCCGAAGATGGAAAAGAGAGGCTGTTATTTAAAATCTTGCAGACTTAGGTGGAAGAAAAGGTGGGCCTGGGGTGCAAGAAGTGGCAGCCGAGCTCCTCAGGTTGATGGCAATGAAGCATTTTGCCAAGCGTTTCAAAACTCAACTATCACCAAGGAATAGAAAGAAAAAAAGTTTCCTCAGAGTGTATCCGGCACCAGAGTGTGGGTTTTCTTTTGATTAAGGTTGAGTTTGCCTCCTCTCATCCCTAAATACGCTGCTTTTCCCCTGAGAAGGGCTGGGGTTGGAAGGATTTGGGGTTCTCGCTGCCTCTTTGTGTCCCCTCTGTGGTGGTGACCCTCCTGGGAATGGGAGACAAGAGCAGGATGGGGATGGGGGTGAGCGAATGATCTTAGACCTGAGGTGACGCTGTGCCTCCCCGGGAGATGGCGGGTGAGACAGCAGCCAACTTGCCAAACAAGCGGCCTTTTAGGACCTGCCAACCCGGGAGAGAAGGGGGCTTTGAGAGGGTGCAGATCCCCCCATTTACAGCACATCTGCACTTGGGCGGAGGGGCTGCAAACGCTCCCTGCGCTCAATCTCCCCTTCTGTATCTGCTGCCTTGTAAAGGAAGGTTTTTATTCTGGCAAAAGTGAAGGGATTGATGTCTTTTTCTTCACTTTATACTCCGGTACCTGCATTGTCCGGGCAGCTGTGGTGGGAGCTCGAGCACACAGACCCGTAGCCCAGCCGGAGGGGTTTGTGGTGAGGGATGGAGACGTCCCAGGTTGGGGACGGCTCTTGTCCATGCGAGTCTGGTGGGCTCCTGGGCAATGACATTGCCAAGCCAGTGCCACAGCAGCAAAGTGAGAAGCAGTGCAATGTAATTTCTGGCTTTTATTAAACCCATGCACTGCTTAATTCCCTGCGGCTGGAGGGTCTCATTGCCCAAAGCAGGCAGAAAAAGCCACAGCCTGTGAGGGGTGTCGAGCCATCACTGAGGCACAGTCTCAGCCGTGCGTATATGTGAGCCTCAGGGCAATCCAGATCCCATCGTATGGGGCAAAAATGTGGGATTAGACTGGGCTGGAGGCATCAGAGTAGCGCTGGGGCAGCTGGAGACGGGACACGCCAGGGGTGAAAATACAGCAACTCCTCAGCGTGGCTTAGGGCTGTCCCTCGTCCCTTTGACAAGCAGCTCCTCAGAATAAAAGGGCAGCCTGATTCCTCACTAAACTGGGATTAGTGGAAATAGGCAAGGACAAAGCATCCTGATACACCAATTTATGCTGTAAACTCTTCCCTGGAGCATCTGCCCCGGCCACGTTGGGAGGCAAGATCCCAAAACCCAACAGAGCGTGAGCTGAGGCAATGGTGTGGGACCTGGGACCCACGGCCTTGGAGGAGCTGGTGTCCTTGCAGGATCCCCACCGTGAAGAGGGCTTTTTCCAGCTAGAAGGGGTTGGCAGGAGTGACAGTCTCTGAATTGCAATTTGAAACGTTTACAGCCCAGTCAATCCTAATTCATTATTAGCTGTAATTGTTTCAAAGAAAGTGTCCACTGTTATGTAAAATGCAGTCCCAGATGCTCCTAATGGTTCAGGCTCTCTGATTGCTGTAATTTGCAAAGCTTTCCTCTTTTTTTTTTTTTCCTCTCCCCCCCACTCTCCTCCCCCCGTAGTTATGATGTGCCTTTTATGAGCCAGCGAGGAAGAAAGAGAGGAAAGCACGCCATTAGAGGAAAATAATAATGTTGTACCTGAAAGGCCATTAGCGCGTCTCATATGAAAGTACGCATCTGGTCTGCGCCCAGCCTGGCCCGGATGCTCCCCGGCAGCTGGACGCTGCTCGGGGACGCACGGGATGCAGGGACGGCAGGGAGAAGGGCTACAAACCTGGGAGTGCAGCCCAAAGTGATGCTGTGCTAACCCGGGTGTCAGGATATGTAAATAACCAGTGCGCTTCACAATTCATTTTCACAACTAATTTTTCACAATTAATTTTCACAATTAGACATGGGCTCGGCGCGGATGAGAAATTGGCAGGGGTGGAGCAGCTTTTGGCTGGCAAATTGAACCGGGGGGGGAGGATTTTGCTGGGAAGGGGGGTTTGGTCCCTTTTTTTGACGTGAAGGAAACGTCCATTTCCCACTTCCATCCTCTGATGTCACTTTGTGTAAAGGCAGAACTGCGGGGATGTCTCTCGCCAGGATGCCCAAGCTGTGCACCACGGGGCGTTTCAAAGCTCTTCTTGCTTGCTGTCTTGCGCCTACACCTCTGTTTTCAGTTCAGGTGTCTGTTTTAACTTGTCTGTGTTGATCCTGTCACCAGGAGCTTCTTAAGTCCGTAATATCAGCCTAATTTGAGGAAGGCTTTGCTTGATGAGATGGTCTTTGTCCCCTGCTGTGCGCAGAGGAAAGAAGTGAAGGTTGGTTTGGTGTTTCCATCCCACCCTGCCCAAGGCTGAGCTCCCACAGGATGAGGCAAGATCCTTGGCCTGAGTTTCTCGGTACAGTTTGTCTGGATGAACCTATGATTGAGATCTGAAAAAGAGGCACTTTTACTGCTTTTTGGGGTTCTTTTGGGAAAAAAAAAAAATAAAAAATTGAATAGACTATTTCAGTTGGAAGGGACCTACGATGATAATCTATTCCAACTGCCTGAATAATGTCCAAACTCATTGTGAAAGAGGCTAGAGGACATGAAAGCTGAGATTTAGCAGTGTCCTCTGTATCCGGCAGATGCTGTGTCCGTAAATTATCTGGGAGTGAAACACTCCATGGATTGCGCTGGGGTTTCCCTCTTTCCGAGGCCAGGCTGGGAGAGCAGCGGGACAGGGGAGCAGGGCCAGGAGGAGTGAGCTGGGGCAGTGGGGAGGGAGGGAGAGCTGCCCTTTCACCTCTGCTCTCCGTCTCCTCCGAAACTATCCGCCGCGCGACCCAGCCTCGCCGCTTCCCACCAGATAGCCCTGCCCTGGCCCCCTCCCCAGGACCTGGTCCCCCGAGACAGGCTTTGTCTGGGGAAGATTGAGAGGGCTGACGGAGCGGGGCAGCCGCCCTACCCTTCACCTCCGAGGAGGGTGGTCCTCTGGGGTCATTGCCGGGGGCACGCAGGGCAGCGTGCGATGGTATTGTCTGCTCAGGAGCCTTGGGACACACTTTTAGTGGGGGAGAAAGGCACATAGCACCCATCCCAACCCCTTGGGTCCCACGGCACCCATCCCAATGCCTTGGGTTTCATGGCACCCATCCCAATACCTTGCATTTCCCTGCCCCGTCCTGGTGCTGTGTTGGGAATAGAGTGTTGGGATAACTCTTATTCATAGGAAGAGTTTAATCTGGGTTAACTCAGGGGCTGGGTGTCCAGCTCTGACAATTAGCAACGTGCAGGGGCTTGGAAGAGTCAGTTAGGCTTCGGAGCTATTGTCTACTCATTAACACAAGATCTCTAATTACTCTGACCTGATGCTGTGGGGGTGCTGAGGTTGGCTAATCCAACATGTACCTCCTCCAAAAGGAAGTTGCGGCTCAGTATTGAGTGAAAATGCCCTTTCCAAGGCCGATACCACGTTGTTTGGGGATTTACAGCAACATCCCACTCATCCCTGTGGAGAGACGAGGAGGAGAGAGGGAACCGCAGGCTGTCCAGGTGTCTCGCACGCTGCGGGAGCAGCCGACGGGGCTGAAATTGCTTTCCTGCCGCCCGTGTCTGCGGCTGCGAGTGGCCGGCAGCCCTGGCTCCTGCGGGATGCGTTAATGCAGGTCGCGGCGTGGCAGGACTCACCGGCCCCAGCAGGAGCGGGGACGGATGCGGTGACAGCAGGCAGACAGCTCGCCTGCATCAGGCAGGGATGCTCAGGGGAGATGGGGGCGATGTGGCTGGAGAGAAAAGCAAATATCCCTGAAAGCAATGATTTTTTGAGGTGAAGTGAGACGCTCTGAAGTCCCCAAATCAGAGCTAAAAAACTGATATCGCAAGCATGAACACAATGGTCACATAGGAACCAAAACCGCCTTTATTGTTTGATTCCCCCCCCCACTCCATCTCAATTAACTCTCTTTATTATTTCATCACGGAAATTGTTTGTGCCTTTAACGAATGGGAGGAACATTTGCAAATGCCTTTTTGTCTGAAGGCAAAGCTGCTTGGCGTTACTGAACTTCAAGGGATCCTTCCCTGCTTCCGCTCCTCTCCCTTTCTCTGCCGAGGCAGAATGCAGCGTAACTTAAAAGTCAGTGATTCAGACTGCAATTATAACCTAAAAGCACAAATAAAAGATAAGCTGGCATCCTACTGTTCCCCATTTGCATCTGTGTCACATGGGATGAAGGGAAAAATAAAATCTGCTTTTATAAAGTGTTGAGCCAGAGAATCTCGTCCAGCAGAAGGAAGAAAATAAACAGATCCCCTGAGGCACTGGCTGCTTGAGCTGCAAATGACAGCTCGGTTGGAAGAGGGTAGCGGAGAGGCAGGAGGAGTCTGTGCACAGGTTGGCTGCCCCAGCCACGCATGGAGCCGTACCAACAGCCTGACGCTGGTGAAAAGCCGCCTCGTGCCATTTTTTGCACATCCCATGAGCACCATGCACCCCAACAGGGGGTTCCCATTGCTTCCCCAGTACCTGCGGTGATTCCAGTGGTGAGGAGGGGAGGTGGGGGCTGCCCGCATGCAGGAGGGCTCAGTGGTGCCATGGGGTAGCTTGTCCATCTCCCATCAGCCAACCGTCCTGCACGGCTCCTCAGGGCCAGCGACCCTGACGTTATCCTCTGTTTCGGGGAACGACAGCTCCCTTTGGCATCGGCAGAGATTTCTAGTGCTCTTGTCTTGGTAGATTGAAAAATCACCACCTGGGGTGTGTCAGGTGTCTCTGCAGACTGTTGGGAACTCACTGAGGCCCTGTAAACATGTCTCACAGGTTTTTGAGACAACGAGATTTTTTTTTCAGAATGTCATGGGTTTCTAACAGAAAAAAAAAAACAAGAAGGCAGAAGAAGAAGAGGTTTGACTGAGATGCTGAAGAAAACCTAAGCTATCAATTTAGGGGCAAGGGGGCTGTGCTTTGTGTCTCTTGGGCTGGAGGGAACCGAAGCACTGCATCCAAGTCTCTGCTGCAAGAATTTGTCTTCCAGCCCAGGAGCAGATCGTTTCCCAGCCAGGCGCTGAGCTGGACATGAGGAGCCACAGCAATACAGAAAATGCTCCAGCTTGGCCTCCCAAACTTGGCTCTTTGCTTCGCTGCCTCCTGTTCCCCCAGAGACCTACCCGGATGCTTTATAAATGCAGGTTTTATTTCTCCTTGCTCCTACCCAAGACCTTTCAGAGCTGCATATACTCAAGGTAGACCATGGCTGTGGGTTGGGCAGCTCTTGGTCTTTCCCAAAAATTGTGCAACAGTTTACTTGGTGTTTTCACGTGCCCAAGCCCTGTGGTATGGTTGGATGGAGGGGCTCCTGCCAGCCTGCCCGGCCCTGGGAAGCGGAGCAGCTGCGCTGGGGATGCTCTGAACAAAGTGCCGGTGCCACAGTCTGCGATTTGCATACAGATGCGTAGGAAATCCTGGCGGGTCCTGGCGTCGAGGGGTAGGGAGCCATCGGTGCAGGCAAAGAGATGAGGCTGGCCAATGTGCGGCCCCCAAAATCTCCACCTCGTCCATCAGTGAAGTTGTCCCCATGGCCACCCCAGTGCGCGCTGGACCAGGAGCAACCTCCAGCCCAGAGAGACTGAGGGATGCAGGATGCTCCCCACAGCACAGCACAACCCTGCCCTGTCTGTCTGTCCATCTTTCCTCCCTTTCCTGCCACTTCTCTTGTTCCTCCTCTTCCCTTCTTCAGCCTGTTCTCGTGCTTTTCCCCTCTTGCTGCCTTTTGCTGAAGATCCTGGGTAATACTTCAAAATTATGTTTAGACCCTGCTCATTTGCTGTCCAACAGCTCTGCATCATCTCACCCAGAGCACAACCCGACTGGGCAAATGGTGTAACACCGTCCCCACCCTTGCACCTTGAGTCCCCCTCCCATGCCACAGGTGGGCATTTACCAGAAGCAGTGGATTTTGCAGGCTAAGGAGGGATGAACAAAGCATCCATCAGCAAGAGAGAGAGAATATTACAGCCCGTGGTCCCCTCACCCTCTCTCAGCAGAGGAACTCCAACTGGAGACTGCCCGGTTCATAAACAGTCTGTTTGCTTTGTGCTACAGAAAAGTTATCCATCAAATCTGTTTGAATAGCAAATAAATGCAGGGAAGCTGTGAGCAGCCATGGAGGGTCCTTGGGCAGAAGGGGAGGATGAATTTGTCAAACCCGCTGTTTGTACAGCTGGGTCCCGGGGCGTTTTACAGTGTCGAGGAAGCTGAGGTTGCATGTGAATGAAACGCTAAATTGATCGCCTGCTTTTTGCGTCCCCTTCCCGGGATGCTGATGGCTCTGCCCTGCCTTTCCTGCTGGACTCCAAACCTGCTTTGACGTGGGGCTGGTGATGGAGGGGCGCGTGGCAATGTGGGGCAGCGCGCATTGACTTTCCAAGTTTTGCAATGGGCTGGGAGGGGTAAAACACTGGAGCCTCAAGAGTTGCGTCTCAATGAAGAACTCAGCAACCCCCTCTCCTACCGGCGCGCAATTAAGGAGAACAAAAACCCAACACCGCAGAGGTGCTGGAAACAAGGGAGCTTCCTTGCTGTCCTTGTAGCTCCCGTCAGCAAATATTGTCCCTGGCATCCCAAATGCATGACCTCGGCAAACGGCAAATTAAGTCTGTTTGTCACGTGGCTCCTGAAGAGGTCCTTGCCTGGTGAATGGCCTTGGCATACATTAAGTGAATAAACTGCCCCATTGTTCGGCTCCTTCAGCCGCTCTGCTCAGTTGACCCATTCAATAACTGTTTGTTTGCACAGATTTCCCTGTACAAGAGCAACAAGCTGAACCCCGGATCTGAGCAGATGTGTTTGGAGTAGGCTCTCTCTCTTTGCTTCCTTCCCATCAAGGTGTATTGTTGCATCTTTTGAGAGCTCAAGCTCTCGCCAGTGTGACTCATTCAGCCAAAATTTCTACGCTGTTTTCAGGGACCCTCAAGGGTTTCCAGGCATGATTTACCTCTTCCGTGGCTGTATTTTGTGCATGAAACTAACTCAAAGCTTCCTCCTAAGAGTCATCCTTATGTTTTATCACGGCATATCTGTGCATGAGAAAACAGGGAACGCAACGGGGCAGAGGAAAGGTGTGCAACCGCGGTTTGAAGCCAGAATTGGATCGGATGTGCCAGGATCTCCTCTCTGAGGCTGCTTGGCCCGGGACAAGGTGCCTTAAAGTCCCCAGGTTCCACGTGTATAGCCAATGTCCTTTGCCTTGACCTCGCAGAGCTACACGACCCATGTCTTCCCTGCAGCCTGGAGCTCTGCCTGGACTGAGGGACAAGAAAACCCCAACCTGTGCTTCTGGGATGCCAGGAGGCCAAACTGTTCCTGCGGCTTCAACTTCTAATGGACCTAAAGAGAAATGATGTCAAACCCTCTGGTTAAACCCTTATGTTAAGACAGACCCCTGAAAGTGCCTTTGTTTCACGAACCCCATTTTTCAGACGTGGGATCTGGTGGATTTTCACAAAGAGAGCCTTTCTTTGTTTGAAAACCACAATTTGGCCCCTAAATTGTCTGATATACAGAACCCACTGCTTGTAGCTCATATCTTCTAGCCAGAAGTATCAAAGCACTGTGTGAATGCCACGGGTTCAGGCTGAGCAGGCACAATCTTCCCTGATGCAGAGACTGAATGGCTCAAAGATTCATGAAAAAATAGTCTCCAGTAGTAAAAGTGAAGGGATGTCCCCGTGCATTTTCAAAACATGGGTAACTTCAGGTATAGAGCACATCCCTCAAAACAAAGAAATGGTGGCAACCTCTGGACTGCATGATTCTGCTGCCCAAAGTCAAAGTCAGCTCGAGGTCAGCTAAAAACACAGCGGGCATGTTCTGCGGGACTGTGGATGCCGAGACCCAATAAGCTATTAAAAGTTCTGGAGATTTAAAATCCTTTTTTTTCCATTGATGTATCACATGAATCACAAATACCCTCAAACGAGCCATTTGTGTGTCTCCCTCCAGACGGAGCTGACAGGGGGATAAACCAAATACATGCAAATATTATTTCAGGGCAGGCTGCGATTGGATGGGGTGAAAGAGAAAAGTTAAACATAGAAGCATATTTATTTCTGCATAATTTTGTCAGCTTTCTGCTGGCAGTGAGAGACTAAACTTCGGAGGAGCCTGACCTCCGGATTATCCGAGGGAAGACATGTGCTCGCGGTTTCGGAGTCACCATCTGTGAGAGAGATTTCGGGGAGCGGAGACGCGTGGCAGGGAGACGGCTACATCAGCCCAGCCCAGAGGGGGACTGCCGGGACCTTCAATTCCTGAGCATCCTCCCAGCCCTGCCCGTGGATTTATCACCACAAGGAGTTTCTGCTCGACAGGGCGGCTCGTCAGCTTTTCTATTTCTTCCCCACCAACCATCCAGCCCAGCTCCGGGGGACTTTCCCCCCTCCCGCAATCAGCCCCGGCGGGTCCATTTGCTTTTGTCTCCCATTAATTGCTTGCTACTTTTCACTGCCTGCTCCTCCCCCTTTTAAAGATAAATTTTAAAGCCCGAGCGGGGTGGAGAATGGCTGAGCCCGCTGTTATTTTTGACATTCGCCCCAGTGACAGCTGGACCTTGCAAGGCTGGGGCCGTTCACACACAAAGCCTATTAGCTGTGCCCACTCACTTAATGAGCCCTGAAGTCTGGAAGGAAAATTTCCTCCCCGAAGTGTGGCAGAGCCCTTTGTCATTGTAAGCAGGCGCTGCTTGCCGAGCCCTGCCTTGCCTTTCTCCTTCTTGCCACAGTGGCTTTTCTATTTACTCAGGAAACAAAAGCGAAGCCGTGTCAGAGCGCGGGGAAGAAAATGCACCCAGCCACTTGGGTTCACACACATGCAGGCACACGCGCGCCCGCCTCTGCCACCCACCTACCCTGGCCAGGGCTTCCTGGTGTCACTGACACGAAGGGGACACACAGACACAGGCTGTGGGATGGGGAGGGAGGGATGCACCTGGGAGTTGCAGATCCATTGAATCATAGAATCCTTAAGGTTGGAAAAGACTTCCAAGATCATCAAAGTCCTACCATCAACCCAACACCACCATGTCCACTAAACCATGTCCTGAAGTCCCACGTCTACATGTTCCTCGAACACCTCCAGGGATGGTGACTCCACTACTTCCTTCCATAGCCTGTTCCAGTGCCTGACCACTCTTCCAGTAAAGAAGTGTTTTCTAATATCCATAGGAACCTTTCCTTATAGGAACCAGCTACAGAGGTCAGAACAGCAGTGGGAAGAAGAGTGGGGTGCTTCCTCCAAAATCTTTCACTGAACCACTGTGATTTGGGGCTCCAGAAATTCCTTCATTAGCCACAAAGTAAGTTTTGAGGGATATTTTCTCCCATAAATTTCTGAGGTAGTTTTTTGAGTTTGTGTCATTTTTTTCTCATGCAAGGAGCTTCCTTCCCAGCTCTACAAATAATTTACAAAAGAATGTCTCCTGCCTCTTTTGAACTTGCAGCCTGCCTGGATTTATTGCATTATAAGCCCAACATGTCCCGTTTCATGCCCATTTACAGTGGGAGTCACTACCCAGCAGAATAAAACCAGAAGTGCCCTATAAAGCATTTTAGAAATGGAAACTCTTTTGGTGTAACTGGTAACACGTGTTTATTGAGACTGTTAGAAATATGCAAGCACAGAGTGAGGAAAAAAAAAGCCAGCTGCTTTCCCTGAGCAAGGCCGCCTTGCAGATGGTCCTTCCTTGGGCCGAGGGTGACCGGTCACTTGACATAGACCCTGCCACCAAGGGTGGGCAGAGTTACTGGGATGAAAGCTTTGGAATACAGGTCTTGACTGGAATAAGAAGATGAAGCTCCCGGGTCTCATGATTTGCGACATAACCTTCACCATCAGCCAGGTGTAAAAAAGAGCTGGAATATCTGCCTGGTCTTCATCCAGTCTGGGAAAGAGCTGAGGTGCAAGCTGTTCCTTCTTTGTCATATCGCTACCAAAGCCTGAAGAGCAGTTAAATATCCTGCTTGGAGCGCGTGCGAGGGCAGGCTGAGGCTGCTGCACACATCGCAGCCTGCACGGCGGCGATTTGCTTTTGTGGTTCAAGTGGGCAGAGGGTGGCTCAAGAGCCGGACCTTGGAGGATGTCCTCATGCCATTGCTCTCCTGGGCTGCCCCTGGCAAAAACTTCCAAGAGGCTTCAGAAAAGCAGCTCCCAGCCTGCAATGTCTCTGAATTTGCTGGCACCCCTTCCCCCGCTTCTTTTTTGTTCCTTCTTCTCCAGGGATTTGCTTGCTAGTTTTTAAATATTTGCATATTTCCATGCTTTCTTTCTGTTGGTAAACAAGGCTGTTTGGTAAAAGCTGAGACATTCTCTAAATGGAAGTCAGGCAAAAAATTACCTTTTTTGTGTGCTTTGCAATTATCACAGCAAAATGATTCCTTTCTTCCTTCCACAGTCAGTAATTTATTTTTTAGCAGAAAAACTAAAACGTTACTTCAAGAACGCCGGGTTAATGCCGTTCTTGTTTTCCCTGTGAAGTTAAGCTGGCTTCGTGACTGAAGTGTTTGTCTTCAATTTATGAAATTGCTTGTGGGTATGTCCCACTTTGGGAAGACACAAGAGGCATTCACAAGCGAGAAAAATCTCAGGTTCCAAATTGGTTGTTTAGTAACAAAGGGAGGGAAAAGACCAGCCTTTCTTCTGTGTTTTAAACTTGCCTTTGCCAGTGTTTCTGAAGTGGCTTTTCCCTGTTTGTTTCATAAATCCTAAGGCATAAAAGTGACTGTCTGAGGAAGTCCTTCCCTTCCCACAAGTCGTGATTGCCCTTTTGGACCACTTGAATTTCAGTCCATTCTGAGAATCAGGGAAAGAGATTTTCTGCTTTCAAGTGGCTTTGTGTGAACTGCTTAAACTACAGCAGCTATGGTGGAGCTCCTTATTGACCATCCCAACTCTGCTTGACAGCTCCTGCATCTCCATCATACGTGAAAGCCTCTCAGTCACATTTCTCCATAAATCCTTGAACATTTTCCCTAATGGCAATGGAGAACCTTCCTGTTGCACACAGTCATCTTGCATAGGGCTGCTCCGGAGAGCAAGGAACCTGCTATGGTCCTCCTTTCTTCTTGTGCTTTGGGGGCTGGATTTTGACACAGAGAAGTCTGCAGAAGCCCCTCTTCCCTCCAGTGTCAGCTTCTCCTTGTGCAAGGATATTAGGACACGGCAAAGTAGCCACAGAGATCGGGGAGGTTGTGCTCCAAACCAAGGTAGGGTTCAGGAGTCTTTCTCATCGCTGTGGCCTCTTAGTCTCAATGTCGTTCTAATATCTGCTAATCGGCTTTTCATGTGTAGGCTCCATTTTAATTCACCGGTGCTCATACCTCTGACATTAAATTGGCAAGCTCGCGCTTGTGTAAAAGCTTAGGTCAGGACTGGGCAAGCAGCTCCAGGAGTGCCTGCGAGCTTGGCGTGTGTCAAGGGGATTTGCATTTTGAAGATGGAGCTAATCCCTTTTCTATGGCCCGCACTCGTAGGCAGCTGCCCCAGAGCGTTTTGCCCGTCCTCTCCTCCACCCTCGCTATTGACAGGGATTTCAGAACAAAGAGGGTAGCGGGTCAGGGGTGGAAGCACCAACCTGGCGTGCAGGAGACCTGGCTCCAGCCCTCTGCCCTCACACAGCCTCCCAAGGTGACCCTGGATAAGTCTCACAGACCACACCAACGAGGGTGCCAGAGCAGGCTTACGCACGCTAACACCCAACCCAGCCATGAAGCTGGCCTCTAGCCCAGCTCCGGTGGCCAGCCCAGGTCAAGAGAGCTGCTGGGGGACGCAACTGGAAATGAGTAAATGCCTAAACACCTTACCAGCACTTCAAACCAGCCTTTTAAAATTTGAATCGCATCCACTCCGTATTGCTGGGGCTGTATTTTGAGAGCTCTGTGAAAATCTGGGCACGTATTTCTGCTCCTCCGGTCTGCAGAGCTGATATTGAGCGAGGGTTAGATTTCGTATCATCTCAGCTTAAAGACGGACGTACTGCAGAAGTTGCTCCAAGGCCAGCAGCTGACAGGGAAGATGTCCGGAGTCCCTGGATGAGACCACGATTTTCAAAGCCAGCTGCAGGATGTAGATACTCAGCACTCACCAGAATAAATAGGAGTGTTAAATAAATAGGTGTGTTAAATCTAAATATTCAGTTGGCTTTGCCAAGTGAACAAAATTCCGATGAACGTCCCTTTTGCTACTATTTAATTAAGAATATTAACCTCAAAATGCAGGAGGTGGGAGAATTGACTGCCGAGAAATTTGGCTGCATTTGACTTTTGTGCTTCATTTACAGAGGCCAGGATGATCTTTCCAAAGTACGAGTGATTATTTGCACCTACCCTGTGCAACGACTCTCTGGTGCCATTGCAACAAGGGGTTTGGAAGCTGAGGAGGAGTTTTTAGGCCATTTCCAGCCCTTACTGTGTGACTCTGCAATTACCTGCCAAGACGCCCTAAGAGTCAAAGAGGCCAAGCTCCCTGCTCATCTCCTGTGGAGGAAAGAAGACCTGAAATCCCAATTTCTGGGCCATGACTGCTTCCCTTTCCAACAAATCAACATTTTCCAATGATGGGGAGAAAATATTTCCCTTAGAAAAGTCTCCCACCAGCTTTACAGCTACAGAGCACACCAAGTCCATAAGTCGGTCACGGAGCTATTTGGAGGTGTTTGGTCTCTGACCTCTTCTCTTGGAACGGGAAGACTTGCACCAAAGCAAGCAGTCCTCACCTCCATGTTGGTCTAGTGGAAAAAGTCCAACGATGACAATCTTTGGTATGATTATTTCACATCACAAGGTTAGCTGGGCAGGTGGATGCTGCCAGAGCAGGGAAACCACCCAGCATACCACGAGGAGGTGGGCTTTCGTTGGCCGTGCAAGAATGCAGATTCCCCCCAAGCAGGGAAGGAAATAGAATTGGGTTGCATAGGAAATAAGGCTTGTGCAAAAATTTGCATAATAACATGTAAAAAAATGTGATGTGAAACTAAATATAGTGCAGTGCTATTTTACCAACCTCTGGTTAATCAAAGTTAACTGCATTATAATGTAACATGCGTTGTCTCACCGCATATCAAATTTCCATTCTTCCAAACCATCGGCGTGTTTCTGAAAGGCGGCTCTACAGCACAACGGAGAACAAAATCCCAACCATGCTACATCTCAAATTGCCAATAAACTTGCTTTTATACCAATAAAAATGATTAAATTATTTATTTTAAATCTCACTATGTCTTTTGAAGCAAACCTGGATGGAAGGGCTGGCAGGAGGTAACACCTATTTCCAATGCTCTGGAAGGAGCCAGATTTGTCTGTCATGTTGGGAACAGACATACAAATATTTACATGAATCAAACCCATAATTTTCTGTAGAAAGCAAGTTTTCAGGTAAAGCCTTCCAGCCTTCTCTGTTTAATCTGGAATGTCTTGAATCTCTCAGAGGAGTGTTGTCACTATGTGAGTGTCAGCCAAGACTGATCCTGCAGGAAAGTCAGAAAAGAAAGATGCCCCAGTCTTATCTTTGACTTTTTTGTTGTTTCTTTCTCTTTGTCCTGGTTCTGGCTAGGACAGAGTTAATTTTCACCTGAGCTGGGAAAGGAGCTGGAGCTGGTGGCATCTGTGGCTGGGGACACAGCTGGGATATTTTACCCAAATTGGCCAAAGGGCTGTTCCATCACAGTATAAAGTGGGGATGGGGCTGAGGGACAGGTTTTGCTGCTTGGGAGGGAGCTGGGCACCAGGAGCTACTGTGAGCTATGGTACTGTAAATTATCTGCTTCAATATTTTCTATTATTGTGGGGTTTTTTTTTGTTGTTTGCTATCTGTTTTCTTTTCCTCAGTTGTTCTCTGAGGAGTTTTGCCTTCTTTTATTTCCTGATTCTCCTCCCCAATCCCACTGTTGGTGGGAGGGTGGTGGTGGGGGGGGGTGAGTGAGTGAGTGACTGTGTGGTATTTTAGCTGCTGAGTGGGGCTAAATGATGACATTTTTTAAAAAGAAATTTGTCCTCTAAATCTCAAATCTTTCTATTTCCTCCTCCTGCAATTTCTATAATGAACTATGTTTGCTGTCCGAACAAGGCAGTATCATACATACTTGTATTTTATCTTGATTTAAAAAGCTGAGGTTATGTTGCAAATCAGACACCTGATAAATCCCAAACTCTTGTTAATGCTCATATGGGACCTAAGGGTGGCGTTGGAGGCTCTGACGGGCTCTGTTGTGTTAGGTCCCACACAAACACGTGTGAGGAACACACAGGTCCCTGTGTGCTGAGCGAAGCTCTCCACTTTTTGAGTTGGTAGTTGATTGACCGCCCTCGCTTGGGGTTTTTTACGCTGCAAGGACTGCCAGCGTTCGGCACGTTCCTGGGAACACCCCGCTCTCCCCGTTCAAAGCCCCTGCGGGTTGAACTCCTCCACGGCTGCTGTTAATAGGTTAATGAGACCCTCGTCTGGCGGAGTTAGAGTGCCTGGCTTTCTCAGATAAAACTATCCAGCGACATGAGGAGGTTGGGCCTCTTTATGACTGAATGCCATTCATCCTGAGTACACAAGAGCTCGCAAATTTAATAAGCAGAATCCATTTCAGCCCCGTGGCCTGCCATGGCAACAGGAGAGAGGGGCTCCAGCCTCCGCCGCTCAGGCATCATTATCTCCAGGGCCATCTGCTCCGGAGAAGCACAATCCCAAACTCATTTAAATAGAGCCAGCCTGAAATATGTGATGATTTTTCCCTGTCTCTCCCTTCTCGCTGGCTTCCCCCCCTTCCCCATGCGTGGCTACACCTCTGTGCGCAAGCGGGAGGAGATGTAATATCCAAAGGGTGAGGAGAGGGTACGGGAGATAAGATTATAGCGATAATGAACTGGGGGAAGGCGAACCGGGGAGGGAGGAACTTTCCTCCTTTGACTGCCATTCCCCAAGAAAGCAAGAGCTTGCAATAAATTACAAATGTATTTTTCAGATCATCTTCTTGGAAGAAATGTTTCACAAACAATGATTCATCGCCCTCCCCAGAACTCAGCCTCTCTGGAACAATTACGGGTGAAGAAAACTAACCCAGTTAATTCATTTCTTTCCCTGCTTTCTGACTGACGGTGCACTGTCCTCGTCATAAAGGGATACCACAAACTGCCGTGTCCCTAAACGTGTTCACGCCTCCTAACATGGGACACTTGGGAAAGCAAACGGGAGGGGGAGGAGGGTTCAGGCCTTGCCTTCTGGGGCTGCCTCATGTTTAGGGGCTCCCAAGCCGGGGTTTGGGACGGGGACCGGTAACAGCTCGCTGGGATGAGCGGCCTCAAGTGCATCTCCAAAGGGGTCAGGAGGGGATATGGGCTTTGGCAGAGGGACGTAAACAAGAGCGTGCAAAGTTGCACCGTGTCTCTGCTTCTGCACTCAAAAAGTCATTTTGAGTGCATCTGTTTATTTTGGACAGAACTCCCTGCTTGTGGGCACGGTGGCTGCAGGAGCTGTAAGGAGCGGTGTGAGCCAAAGCAGGGGCAGAGGGGGATGCCGGTGGTGGTTTTACAAGTTATTGCCCTGGCAGTGTGTAAAGTTTGAGGAGCGCTTCGGTCTGTAGCTGGGAGATGGCGAAGCGGAAGCGCTGGGAGACATCCCGGTTGGCACCTGGGCTGGGAAGGGTGCTTCTCTGTCCAGCCCCTTCACCACGTCACTGTGTGGTGGGAGAGATGTGGCCAGAGGGGAAAGAAGTTACTGCAGGAATCTCTGAAATATGTAATTTCTCATTTCTTTTCAGTTAGGGTCTTCTAACCTCCGCTGGCTGGGTCACAGGAGTAAATCTGTCATGGGCTAAAAGATGGGTTTCCTCTGCCGAGGTGGAGGTGGCGCTTGTGCGCTGAGCATCCCTGACCCCTCCAAGTATGGAAGTGTGTCTGGAAACACTTGCCCTGCCTGTTCTTGTGTTTCTGGCTCTGCATCCATGCAGCACGCCTACACGTGTAGCACAAGCACTTGTGTACGCACACAGAGGTGTCCAGGCTGCGGGTGGGATGCTGCGGCCCCGTTAGCTCTCAGGGCAGGTGTGCACTGGGATGAATGACTTTGTTGGCTGCCCGTTCATGTCTACGCTGTGCTGGGGTCACTTTTGCCTGAAGCTCCTACCTGCCAGGTTTCCCAGCTCCACTCCGCGGAGCTCATGTGGATCATAAGGAGCGAGGCTACAGTATATCAATGAGATCAAATGCATCTGGAGTGTGTGTGAAATGAAATAATATATATTAATTACATTTATTAAGTGATGTTAAGCCTCCCAGTGCCTATAACACCCTGTATACGCTGTCACCTGCAGCGGAGGCAGCCGCCTCTGGGACGGAGAGTGGCAGATGGCCAGAAAGGCAGCGCAGCATCACCGAGGCAGGCACACGATGAATGCCTGCAGGGACCAACATCCCAGACTGGGGGAGAGATGGAGGAGGTAGAATGGAATTATGCATCTTGGAAACTGGAGGTTTTCTACCATCGACTGAGTCCTGAGGTATTTAGGCGTCTGCTTCTGCGGATTTTTGCAAGAGTAGCACTTGCTCAGGTGAGGAAACCACGGTTACCATTGTGCACATCCCTGGGCAATGCAACCACATGTGCGCAAGACATCTTGGGTGACCAAGGTGCCCAATCCCCTCCTGGAAGATGAGGCTGCTTTGCAGCTTACTTTGCATGGATGTAATTTTGAAGTGTTCACTAACTCCAGTTGTCCAGTCATTCATAAGGAATGCAGAGTCAGCAAGCTGCGGGTGATAAATAGCGTACGACATATTAACTTATATTGAAAGCCTCTATTTGTTTGAAATCTTTTTAGGTTGATAAATTGGAGGATCTACCACAAAATCCATAATAATGCGTTTTTCTCTGTAGCTCAGTTAGAAATGATAAGGTACCAAGTGTTATCAGTGATGAATAAGCTTCAAAGTATTTGCAGAAGTATTTTAATTTATTAAATCTGTGGAATAGTTGAAAAATTAATAAGAATGGTTTCACTGTAAGTTTCTCAGCTTTTTGTTTTCCTAGACTGGCTGACACCACATGAAGACCTGAACCTAACCAGGCCTTTGAGTTCTCATCCTCAGAGATTTGGCAAAAAACCCAACCAACCAAAAACCCTTTATGAAGATATGAGTTCACCTCCTGTTTTTATTTCCTCTAAAGAGGTAATACCTCCTCGTGTAACTCTGTCCCAGGAACTCACGATATACTCATGATAACATGATGAAAGCCAAACCCGATGTCCTCACAGACAGACTGATGCCACAAACCCCATCGCATCCTCTGTGAAATCTCAGCCTGGAGTTTCATGGACCAGCCAGCCGAGCCTCTTGCCTTAAGCGCGTGCACTCAATTATTTAGCAAGGAAAATGGGCTCCTGTAACTAATAAAATATCTGATTTGGCCCCTTAATCCCACTCTAACATCTTTAAACCGGTGCCAACACAGGTGAGACCTCTGGGAGAGGAAAGCTAAATGTTTCTCTCTGCCTGCGGCTCGCTTTCGAGCGCACGTTTCATTCCCTCTCTGTTGTTCAGAATTAATGTTGCAGGGAGAGCGGCAGAGAGCTTTTCTAGGAAAGCGTGGCAAATGCCCAGCTCCAGCAGAAACCAGCCTGCTACTGTGCAGCTCCGCTGTAATTCGGGTGATTCATCCCAAATGGCAAAGGCTGAGTTGGTTTTTTTTTTTTTTTTTTCCTCCTCTTCCCCAGTATTGACTACTTCAGAGTTCTCTATTTATAGCAGCGAGGGAAGTGTGCCATGTTTGTGGATTTCTCCCTATACGTTGACCACGACAGAAATCTGCGGGTTCTTATTTTTAGCTGGCTCGGAAGAGGCTTTGCTTGGCTAATCTCTTTATCAATTTCAGCAAAGTTTGTTGTTGTTGCTGTTGTTGTTTTGCGGGCAATTCGGGGGGAGGGCGAAGGGAAGGGGGCTGGTGCCTGAGGAGATGCTTGCGCTGCCATCGACCCCGCTGAG
>WHYT01017847.1:236456-248538 GCA_009806455.1 Tetrax tetrax
GGTTTCCAGTGGAGAACCTCATGGCTTTGTTCTCCCTGTTGTTGGTGGCCTTGCTCACGATGCTCAGAGCAGCTTTGCATTTGACAGCTCCCCCAAGGAGCCGGGGGAAGATGGGATGTTGACCAAGGTTCACTCTTTATTCTTTTAGATCGAAAGACTTACAAACAACCTACAAACAGCAGTGCTACTGTGGGCACACAGCATTTATTTTGCTCTTGAAGAGTAGACAAGTGATACAAGGGCAGAAGGTGAAAACCACCTTCCTTTATATCTTCTGCAGCGCTGTTCAGCGCTTCTGCCACTTTGTAGAAAAAGAAAAAGGACTCTAATAAAAACTCTTATTAACTGGTCGTGAACACTGGAGCATGAATATTGCTCTTAATGAGGAGAGCCTGTAGCCTCATCGACTTCCTTTGCATCGTAGGTGCACTGAGGGCTTTGGCTCCTGTAGTTCTGGGTGGTTTGGAGAAACTGCGCGACACGTGGGTCCTTCCCCGGAGCCCTCCATGGCTTGGTGTGCAGAGCTGCCAGGCAGTGATGGAGAGAGAGGGCCCTGGGTGAAGGACGCCGCAGGGCTCTGGGGACATCCGGTCGCACGGCGAGGTGATGTCCAAACCCTGCTCCGGATGGATCTTTAACCCGCTGCTGAGGGCTTTGCTCCCGCTCCAACAAGAGGGTTTTGCTGCTTGCCTTCTTATTCCAACATGTCCTGTGTTTGGGAAATCTGAATTTCACAACTAAACTTGCTCTGGGTCCTGTCGCAGGGCCATGGGAAAGGGATGATTACCTCTTCCCATTGAGGACCTGTCAAGGAGAGTTCAGAAGCATCCAAAGCTGTCAAGGATCACAGGGCAAAGCACGAGCTGGCATGGCCGAGGTGGCCGCAGGGGCTGACGCAGCCACCTGGCCAGAGGTGGCAGCTGGTGGCATCAAAAGCAGGATGAGCCAAGAGGTGAGGTGGCCCGGGGCTGGGAAGGAGGAGGAGGTGAGTCACTTGTGCATCGTGCAGTGCTGGAGGAGGGAGCTGAGGCGGGGAATGCTCCCTGGACACTGCAGGAATCGCTGGAAGGAGGGTGGCAGGTTCCTGTGGCTGGAGATGGAGAAACAGCAGCAGCATGCTAGCAATGACCTGTCTTCTTCCCCTTTGCATGGCCAGACAGAAGCCCTGGTGCTCCCCTCCTCTCCTCTGTTCCCCCACGACCCGCAGAGCTGGGCAGGGCTGTACCCAGCTCTTGGCAGTGAACGCCTCTGAGCCGTGCTGGTGCTGCGCTGGCTGCTTAGCGGGTTAGTGATGCACACTGTGCGGTAAGCGTCCACTTGGCAGAGAAAGCCCTGGAAAGGCTTGATCCTACTGAAATCAAAACTCTTCCTTTCCTTTCGGTAAAGGGAAAATAAATGATCAGAGTGCACATCACAGATTTCATAACCTTTGAAGTTGCAGCCTGTGGTTCAGTAGCACGGGGGTTAAGCTGGTGTTGTGTGTTTGTCGGGGCCGTGGGATCAAAAATTCAGCTCGCTAGTACGATGAGTTGTTGGGTCTCCAAGCAGCGACGCAGCACAGCAAGGCACCATCCAGCTCTGCGCGCGGCTTGGGGGGGACGTGGGGATGAGGGAGAGGGATGGGCTGGGTCAATGTGATCGTGGAGATGGGAGCAGTGAGAGACTGAGGAGACCAGCCCAGGACGCATGGGCTGGAAGATACGTATCCCTTGTCAAGAGTAATGATGTTTGTCAACCTGCTTTAAATAAGAGTTACTAGTAGAAAGCACAGAGTGGCTGTGACTCTTGCACACGGTGGAAAGGATTCCCCAGGTGCTGGGGGAGGGTGACCATCTCCCAGCGCTTGCTCCCCGCCCACTGCGGTTCACCGGTTCCCCACTTTGCTGTTGGTGCAGACAGTCACAGGGCCAGGTCCCCGCAGCTTGGTCCCAGCTTTATGGGAGGAAACCACTTGTGGCCGGCTCATTTCTCCTTTTATAGAGATTATAAACTCTTTGGGGCTTGTCCAGGTAACCTCCCAGGTGAGGGCATCAAAGCTCAACTTCTGCGTGGTGGTTGCCAAGCTCCTTTCCAAACTTGCTAGGAAAAGTGTCCTTAGGTCAGCAAAGGAACAACAAAGAGCACCCCCCAGTCTGGCCGTGCTACCCCTCCCATCCATACATCCCATCCTAACTGATTATCAAATCATATTTGCTGATAAGTATGAGATGTAATATCTATTACACAGCTGTTAAACCTCAATTAATATGTTTTAATGATCAATCGTTTACTGTGCAATATACAATTAACATCCCGTATTAAATCTGAAATTAAATGCATGTTTGGGAAGCTGAATTTGAAGCACTGAACGTAGCCGTGCCACAGTAAACAGCGATAATTGCGTGGAGTAGACTGTATTTCTGTTAAACCAACACTCCTGGCATCAGAGGAGAACGGAAAAGAACTGCTAAAGTAGCTGGGTTGTACTTTTTTTTTTTTTTTGTGTATTTTAATCCCTGCTGAAGGACCCAGCCTGTTCTCAGCGTGTCGCTGCCTTGTTAACGCAGGGTTCACCTTTCTGATGGAAAATGTGCCTCAAGAAAAAGCTGAGGGAAAATCTTATTCTCACTTGGGGGAGCAAATGAAGATTGATGTGTTTTTCTTTGAGTCTTTCAGTTTAACTATGCCATGACGCATCTTACGAGGAAAGGAAGCCTTCTCCCTCCATCCTTTCTCCAAGGACCCTGTCTCTCGCGCCATCGCCTTGCTTTGGCAGATGTAACCTCTGGAGGGATTTGGAGACAGGGTGCTGCTGCTCTCGCAGGCGGCAGGCAGCCCGCAAACCTAGGGACATGTGTCGGAGCTGGCTGCTGCCCAGGCAGCCCCCTCCTGCAGCGACTTCCCTCATTTTCTATTCACCTTCTGCACTCCAAAACTTCTGGTGAGGTTTGTTTTTGAGGGAACTTTCTGCTGTTCTTTGAAGGGTTTAATTTTTTTTCTGGCAAATCAGTGCTGCTTTCTCTTTTTGGAAATGGAAAGTAAATCACCCCAAGTCTGCCTAACAGTCTGAATTGTCTATGGTCTCCCTCCCAAGTTTCCAGATTCTCTTGTCTGGAGTTGGTGAGGGTGACCCAAAGGTTTTGTGCCAGGATTCT
Organism: Tetrax tetrax; assembly: GCA_009806455.1. Classification (NCBI taxonomy): domain Eukaryota; kingdom Metazoa; phylum Chordata; class Aves; order Otidiformes; family Otididae; genus Tetrax; species Tetrax tetrax. Next base: position 239,591 of record WHYT01017847.1, read on the forward strand.
GCACAACTTGCAATACTTCAGTTCATGGCTGAACTTCCTCAGCAGATGTTTGCAAAGGAGAGGAGAGGACAAATAGTTTCAAGGTTTGGGAAAGAGCCTAGCTTGGAAGAGGACACACTGATGTTTTAGTGGCGGAATGTCATAACTGCTGATGGGGGAAAAACTGCCTGTCTAATGAGAGGGACCCCAGTGCATGATCCAGCCCTGACTGGGTGGTGGGTAGTGAGGATGGAGTGGGTGGGGGGAAGCTGGTGATTTCCTATGGGATTTGAAGGTCTGGCAGTGACTTATCAGATTTTTCAAGAGGGACTGGATGCAGGTGCTCCTGGCTGTGAGCTCTGGCTGGCCCAGTCTGGTGCTAGGAGGGGACCCCAGAACACCCTATTCCCTCTGGGATCTGCTTCCCATGGGCAAAAACTTGCATTTAGGGCAATGACCCACAAATCCTCCTGGGTGGTCCAAGCAGGGGTTAAAAGCAGTGTCCTTCATGTAGCCAGTGAGCTGTGTTTCTGCTGAAGCCAGGGTCTGGAGGTGAGGTGGAAAGGGCAGAGCTGGCAGTGCAAGCTGATCCTCTCCGGAGACCAGATGCATGTAAGCAGCACAGAGTAGAGGAAATCTGATTCAGGCGTTGATGGGGCTGCCTTGGCCATCTGAACCGGGCCGGGCAGAGGGGCCAGAGCCAGGCAAGAGGGCGCTGAGCTCGTGTGGCCAACGTGCCTTCAGCCTGGCCGGGGCTCCTTGCCCCAATGTGCAGGGCACTTGGGAGAAGGATGCTTAGGGAAATGCTTCAGATAAGCATTTGGATAATGGGCAGGCTGTACCGTCCTGTGAATGTGCTGTAGAGACATCTTTATTTATTCTTTCTTGATTTTTTTTACCACTCTGTTCTCCTTTCCTCTGTCTCTCTCTAGCTTCTCTCTAGTTTTCCTGGCCATCTGTGCCTCCCTGTTCCCTTTACTCTGAGCTTCTTCAAAACACAATAATGTTTCAGGAACTCTTGGATTTTATTCCCAAGCCCTGTGCCTTTCCTGTGAGTCCAGGCTGGAACACAGTGCTTCACACCGGGTTTGGAGCGGAGTCTCCCACACAGATGTTTCTCCCATCAAACCTAGAAAAGTGCCCCCAGCTGCGCTCCTGGCTCCAGAACGGCTCTGTTTTAGGACAAATACGTGAAGGTGACTCTCACAATCATCTCTCTTAGGCACTAACTTGGATTGTACGTCACCGTAGGATCGAATTATCCCAGTCTTTCAATGTACTCATTCTTGCAAGAGCACTGTGGGATATACTGGCTGTTCCTTAGTGTTTTGTAGGTAGAGAACAGACACGGGCGGGGGAGAAATAAATTCCTTAGCTATTTGTTGTGTGTTCTCCTAAAAGCTGCTTTGTGATAGAGCAGATCCAAAGTTGCTCAGCTGGTGCCCTACGCGCTCCGCAATTATCCATTGCTGGAAACACCCACCTTCCACAGGTTCCCTTTAGCACGTGTGACGGCTTTTGCTGTCTTTGAGACCACCCCAGTAATAGAAACATCAGGGGAAGGAAGCATGCTCTCCTTTTTCCTTTGCATTGATAGTGGCAGATGAATGGAGCAAGCCTTGGAGAACAGGCAGTAAATTATTCAGTGCTCAATGCCAGAGGGAGCCGCAATTAAAGATGCGAGGGGGAGGCTGGCGGCAGCGGCGCCCAAGGCACCGACGCTTTGCCAAGGTGAGCTGCGACGCTTTGGGCCCGGAGGCCAGAGTCTGGGGGCAAACGCTTCTGATCTCGTTACTGCCAGCAATAACGGCGCAGGAGGGTACGCTGTGCCACGCGGCGCCCGTGCCACGGCAGCTCCACCGCACCAGCAGATCCCTCTGCGTGCGGCAGGGCTGGTGCCCCTTGAACATGTGTGAAGTTGTACTGGATGAAGGGAAAGCGCCGTGATAAGGCGTGCGTTTCCCATCATCTTTCCCTTCAGTGCCTTTCGCTGTAATGACCCAAAACGCCGCTGTCACAGAAACCTGTGTGCGGACCTTGCTCGGCTCTCGGTGATGTCCAGCTAATGGGGCCCATCCACTGTTCTAGATGTGCGAATCTTTGTGAAAGATTAAAAACTGACTTCACCTCTGGAAAGAGAAGAGAGTGTAAGGCTGGAGCAAGTGCGAAGGGCAGAGAAGCCCTTTGCCAGCTGCCATGGGCACTGCAAGGATCTGGAGATGCTCGCTGTTAATTCCGTGTTTTCCAGCTGAGAACCGAGCTGAGCAGTGTTGCAAAGTTCGCCGTAGGCTGAGGGCACACACAGGCTGCTCCTGCAGCTCGGCTGGTGCCTGTGAGCCCATTTGGTCTCTGAGCCTTCATTTACCCCAATGGCAAATTCTTCACTCTTGGCCTTGGAGTGGCACCCTAGGGGTCTTGCTTGGGGCATGGAGACCCTCAGGCAGGACTTGTATGGCCATTAAAGAAAGCATTTTCGCTTCTGGTTGATGCTGCTGATGGGGTGCCAGGCTGACTCTGCATCCTGACCCCCTGTTCCTCTTCCTCTCCCCAGAAAATGAGTTTCGGGGCGAGCTGCTGAATCAGAGGTGGACCTGTGGAGAGAAGATCAGCAGCTGCGAGGGAGCCACCAGCCTGCACGGCACACGGATCAAGGTGAGCAGAAACCACTAAGCATGTGCTTTTTTGGTACGGTGACCCTCTCAGCCCATGCATTGGGTGCAAGACGAGGGCCACGTGCTTCTCCAGTCCTTATGGACCAGGTGGTCTTGGGGGGATGGAGCCTTTCCGGTACCCAAAGCAACGGGCAGGATTTGGAAGTCTCTGTCTGCTTGTTACAGCTGAACCTCCTGTATGGTGAATCCGGGCAGAGAGGGCTTCCAGCTGCCAAGATTTGGCTTTGAGTCCAGATATTTAAATCCTTGCCTTCCTCTCCAGTCCCATCCTTCAAGGATGTCTCAGATCAGGACAGTTGGGTCAGTCCCAGGCCTGATAAAATAGATCTTTTCTCCAAGGCACCGGCTGGTCGGAAGAAGCCCCTTGTACGCCAGGTGAAGCCGTGGTGCCTTTGGAGGAGACAAGCGAGGCATTCATCCCCACCGGGACCCCGCGCCGCTCCTGGGGGCTCAACAGAGCTGCTCATTTACTGCTGCAGCTGGGGCTGATGAAAGAGGTCCAGCCAAGGCTGTCAAACCTCCTGGCAGATTCACTGCCAGCAGATTACGAAGCTTTAATTAAGCATAGAACGGGGCTGCTCATTACGCAAATGATGCTTCCTGTCCCATTTTTGGCCTCTCAGTAACGAGGCATCATCTCAGGCGGGTGGATGGGCCCACCTGGGCAGTGGAGGAAGCCCTCCTTGGGTGACTGGTGTTACCGACTCTTCCTGTATCCCCGAATAAACCGAGCCCTGGGAAAACCCCGAACCGGCAAAAATCCACCCGTAAAACCCATCCTTCTTCGCTAACAAGCTGTCAGCTGCACGCAGGTGTTGCCAGGAAAGCTCGCACCTTCTTAGAAAGCGAAGTAAGCAGTTGTTGCTATATTTGAAACGAGCTCAATTAAGGCTTTTCAACTGAACCTGCCAAATAAGCACTTAGATTAGATTTAATAAGATTGTTGTACGTTAATAAAGCAATGATTACCAAAGGTAACGCTCCGGTACCTGGTGTGCTCCTCTAGCGCTCCGCCGAGCACGTTGCTGATGTCGACTGCTCCTCGCAACGCCCAGCTCCGCGCATCCGTGCTTCAACAGAGCGACCGGTGCGGGGGCAAGAGGAGGAGGTGGGGGGGGCACCTGAGGTGGGAGCAGGGTGTGGGGAGCTGCTGCTTTCGGAGGTGGCGGTGCTGGTCCCACCAAGCCAGGTGACACCGGGGGATGTCGAGGGTATGCACGGGCCCGATCTTGCGCATCGCTGGCTGCAAGGCTGAGCCTGCTGGCCTGAGGTGCCTGGGTGAGCAACAGGTGATTTCTGGTCCTTTGTTATAAAAAGCCAAATTAAACTTGGATGGGAAGGGGGAGGAGGAGGCTGGCTTTGGTAAGACTGTCGTGGGTTCTCTACGAGCGGTTTTCCCCATGCCTTACTTTAAATCCATTTAGGCAAATTTAAAAAAAATATTTCTCTACATATCTGTGCCGTAGCATATTTATTTTCTGTGATGTTTTCCTAAAATCCAAGTTAGACCTTAGGACAGTTTAGGCCTGGATGTTGTGTGTGTGCAGCCCTCATACCTCCCGGCGTGGAGAGGGGTCTCAGTCCCTCTGTAGCCTCCGGATTCGCGCCGTGTGCGCACACTTGCGCTCGCATCTGTGCTCATAAATACATATTGTATTTAAATGTAGTTTTTCATGCCAGTTACAGCTCGTAATCCCCAAGATGCGCAGCGGTGAAGGACAATGGGATGTGGAGCACGCTTACTTATTTATTTTTGCCTCTGAAGAAGCCCAGGTGCAGGATAAAATTTCCTGTGACAGGTCTGAAATGAGATCTCTGATGAGTGCTGGGGAGAGGTGCCCTCGGCACGGAGCCGGCAGAGACCGTCCGCATGGATGCTCCTGCTCGAGCCTGTCCTGGACCACGGTGGTGATGGAGAAAGGAATCTTTCTCTCCCCAATCTGTCTCCGTTCTCCCGCGCAGTGGTGAGGTAGCTGATGGTACTGCTGAAGAGGAGGCAGGCTGTTGCTGAGGAGAGGTAGGGCTGATGTTGGTGGGGCCACCAGAGCCACCGTGCCGGCTGCCGCACTCCTCTTTGGAGATGCGCTCGCTTCAGCAACCGCTGCGCGTTGTGCCACTCGAGGGTAATCTTATGGAAAAGGCAGCTTATGGCCAGGCTTGGAAACAATGGGATTCAAGAATTAGGATGTTTCTTTTCCACCCCTACCCCTCCTCTTCTGGTGTAAGAGCCGTTTGCATGTACGGAGCCACTTAGGTCCCTGTGTGCGAAATGGCGTTTGGATTGCACCTTGTAACGCTTTCGAACAGTCAAGGGGAAAGTCTGTGTCAGCTCAAAGCACGGCACATGAAATCACCCCGGCCTAATGCTGGAGCGCCAGCGCTGCGCAGGCACACGACGTGGCTGCGGCTGCATCAGACGCGATGCTCGGGAGCATCGTTTCTGCTCCGCTTCACCTGGGCGGAGGATGCCTCTGCTATCGGTACCGAGCACTAGTAAGCATTTCATTCGCAGCGCTGGCGTTGTTTTTTGGGTTGGACCCTTTCTGCAAATGAAAACTGACAGCACGGCTTTGGGAGGGTGTTTGGTGCAATTTTTAATTTGAGGTGGGTATGAGCTGTGGGTTTTGCATCTAAAGATGTCAAAGTGTAAATCCTCCCCCAGACTCCAAGCCGGAGCACGCTGCACAGGGTGTCCTTCCCTGGAAGCAGTCAGAGAGCAAAAGGGAGGTGGGAGTTTATTCAGCCGAGGACGGGACTCACAATAGGTGGAACGTCAGGAGGATTTAAATCAAGCAGCAAGGAAGACCCTAAAGGAAGAAAGGAAAAAAAGTCCCCTAACCTTGGAGTATGGTTATAAAATAGCAGCTGGGAGCTACTGGTGAGCCTTTTGTAAACATCGAGGGAGACTTTGATCAGGTGGTATTTCTTCCTCCATCACCACTTTTTTAAAAAAATATTAACAGCTAGAGAAGGTCCAGTGGGATGAAGCTCCCCATTTCCTTCAATGACTGATGATGCAGAGAGTGTGTGGGGGGGAGATTTGGAGACCCAAATCCAGGTCTGTCCACCCATGTTCAGCCTGCAGCAGCCAAGGGAAGAAAAAACCTTTATGAGGTGGGAAAAAAACATTAAAAAAAAAAAAAAAAAAAAAAAAAGAGGAGGACAGAGAAATCAAGATGGGCCATTCAAGCCCACCCTTGCTGGTTGGTGGGTGCTGGGGGCAGTTTTCCTGCCTGGCTGTGATTTCCCCATAGTCCTCATCCAGCTGGACCTTGGGGTTTGCTCCCTTCATTGGCCGGTGCTGGAAAGGTGACCCTCGTGTGGGAAAGGAGCAGCAAACAGCAGTGCAAATTAGCAGCAAATTCATCTTCCGTGGAAGCTTGAAGGAGTTTGCTGGGACAAGCTGGTGATGGTGGCGGTCTCCCACACAGCGTCCTTCTCCCCTCTTGTTCCTCATCCTGGCTTTGAACCCAGCCCTGAAAGGGGGTTGTGGGAGCTGGACCATTCTCTGATGTCTGTGTTTTCCCTTGAGGAGCTGAAGAAGGGGCTCTTTGAGCCTGGAAGAGGGGAAGGACCAAGTAGAAAACTACTGTTCAACACTTCTGTAGGGAAAAAATGTCATTTGTTCTGGCATTTTCCTCCTCCTGCTGCTGGGCAAACTTAGGTTTTGTTCTTTAACTAAAAATAGAGGCTCTGTCTGTCCATCTGTCCCTCTGCAGCTCTGACACAGCTTCTTGCAAATGGCATTTTGCTCTATCCACAAATAAGCACCGACGGAAGCTCTGCTGCTTTCAGAGTTAAGTAAATATTCCCGCTGAATCCTCACCTCCCTTTGTCCAGCTGAAGGCTTTTTCAGCGTGTTTATTTTCTCTGAGCTCTGCGGTGCTCTTGAATACACACAAAGTATTACCGCTGACCGCGGGGAATTGCAGCGTGGCCCTTAATGGTGTATTTGCATAGAGCTGTCAAAGCCCAGGAACACCTGGGCATCAGCGCACGGGAGGATCCGGCGGTTTTATGGTAGCGCCTCAGTCTTCTGTTGGAAAAGACAAGAAAGAAGAAGAAAATATCAACCCCGTAGGTACTCTATGAAATTAAACTTCAGATCCGTGCTGCCGGTCCCACGCTGTAGTCTTGGCAGCAGAGCAAGAAGGTTCCTGTAGAAGCAGGCTGTTAAAATTCATGTTGCACTCGGGTTAAACCGTGTTTCAGATTTATCTGTCTGAACGTTATTGACTGGGATTTGCAGCACCAGGATGCCGTCGGTGTAGCTGGTGTCATGGTCACGTCAGGAAGCTCTGTGACACAGGGCAAACGCGTGGTGAGAAATAGCCCCCGCACCACGGCACCTTTAGAGAGGAGGTAAAAAAGGGGCACCCAGAGATGAGGTGATGTTCCCAAGGTTACCCTGGCTGTCAGTGGCAGAGCACTGAGCTGAATCCTGATGCAAGTACCCTGAGACCCAGCACAGGGTCCTTTCCACTGCCTTGTCCTGTGGTGTTGGGTTGGGAAACCTGCTAGATGTGTATTTTTGGTTTAATGTGAGAGATAATCCAGCCATCAGGTGAGGAGGAGTGGAATAAATCTCTGTCTTTTCTAGCTGGACTAATACGCTCTGAGGATGGCATCTTGTAGGGAGAACTTATTTGCAGGTTTCCTTTCAGGTTGCTTTGTTTTCCATTCAGAATTAAAATAATAAGAGTGAAATGTGGACAGCTTCTCAGCCTGGCTATTATATGAGCAAAAGAAAACAAATGAAAATACCCCGTCAGTCTCCAAGACGGCAAACATGCACTGTGTCACCTGAAATTTCACGTGAAACGATCTGTCTGGAGGGCTTCTTGCTGAGGAGGCGAACAATAAAGGACGGTGGTTTCATGTAACCTTCATGCATCCGAGCCCGATAACCGCGGAGGCTTTGCAGCACAGGAAGGCCAAGTCAGTTAATTTAGGTTGCTGGGGAGGAACCGGGGCTGAGCTCTGAAATGGATCTTTTTCCTGCTGTTTCTGCTCTTTGGGAAATGAAGATTTTTGAGGATGATGCTGCTGTTGATTTAAGCTGAGAAAAGGAGTCTGAGGGTGGAAAACGGAGTCTGGGTGTGCAGAGCCCACCCCATCCCTCCAGTGCTGTGAGCGAGAACGTTTTAAGTAGACAGCGGTGGGGCTGTGTCAAGTTCTCTTACCTAGTGATGGGATTTTCCTTATGGAGAAAAACCCCAATCATTTAGTTTGGTTTTTTTTTTTTTTTTTTCCCCCCCCCCCCCCGCCCCAATCTCCCAGTCTAACAAACGACATAAATCACTGCAGGGTAACACTGCGTTTCTAGGGGGTGGCGGTGGGAGGGAGAGGGGCACTTGGGGAAATGTCACCCCTCCCCTTTAACGTGTCTCAGCTGTGGTGCCCCATCCTCTGTCCCCTCTCTCTGCCTGCTCAGCAGCCTCCCTCCCTCCTCCCTTCCCCAAACCTCGGGGGGGCCAGACAGGCCCAAACCAGGCAATGCATCCTTTGAGGGTGGTGGGTGAAGACCTTCGGCCCCTTCTTCTGGGGACTGCAAGCAGCAGCCCTCAAGAAAAGGTTTCAAGGTGCATGTGGGGATGCAGTGGCACATCATGTGTGCATCGTCCCTCTGACCAAGGGGAGCAGCTGCTCATGTTCCCCCTCTGTCAGGGGTGCTGGAGGGTGAGCGGTGGAGCCTCTTTGTTTGGGGATGGTTGGGTCCAAGAGGAGCTGGTTGGATCCCTCCCAGCTGGGCCTTGTAGAGGATGCTCCGAAGAGAATTTGGTTTTATTACATCAAATCCCACTTGGGAATGGTCCTTTCCTCCTCTTTTCTCTCTCCGTTCCGTTATCCCAGGAGGAAATGTCCCAGATGGTAACACAACCCCAAATTGTTTTGTCCTCAACCTACCAGGGTATGGTCCAGCTCCCTTCCCGTGCCCTGATCCCATGTACCCACCTTGGCATCTGCTGCCACGTGCACCTGCCCGCAGAGAGAGCCTCTGTGCTGAGGGCGAGCTGTAAAACAGGCGCCTTGACAACTTCAGCCACTTCACTGCCACTTTCCAGGAAATCCTGGTTCTGTTATTCCAACCATGTCTCTTTGCCCCACCGTGGCCGTCCCCTGCTGTTGCCGCTCCCACCACCCAGCATAACCCCATTTCAGAGCTCCCCCGAGCCTGGAGGTGGCTGCACTTCAGCCTTCTGCTACCTTGCGGCACGCTGTGATGTTTAATTAATATCCAGCACTTTGAAGTCCCTGATGTTACTTATTCATGCCCGTATTCCCCGTGGACCCCCC
>WHYT01017847.1:248558-259987 GCA_009806455.1 Tetrax tetrax
AAAAAAAAAAAAAAAAAAAAAAAAAAGCAAAAAGCTGCAGCCTTTGCATGCTTTGCTTTAGGGAGATGGCAATCACTGGAGCTTCTGATCAGCTCCTGGGGCTTTCATCATGCACACTCTGCCAGCAGCTTTGAAGTCGCACATCTGAGAGCGCCTGGCAGAAGTGCGCACGCTGGAGACGCAAACGGGGCCGTCTGCAACGTGAGGACAAACGACTTGTTAGTGCCCAGCTCGATTGTTATTTATTTTTGCTGTTGGTCTGTCTTTGCGTGCTTTCTCTCGGGGGGAAAGCGGGGTGCTGATACAGGGCGCAGGGTGTCACCCCGGGTGGCTGCGTGTGATGGTCGCGGACCGGCCTCTCTGTTTCGGTTCCTTGGTGTGGATTTGATGGATTGCAAAGGTGTCTGGAAGCGAGGGGTGAACGGGGCTGGCTGAAAAATTGTGATGGCTGCAAAGACTGCAGCTTCCCCACACAGCCGTGCTGGGCCACCTTCCCTGGTCCTGACCCACCCTCCTCCTTGCTCTCCTCAGCATCCGCATCTTCCTAAAAACAAATCCAATCCCAGATGCTGCCAATTGCGCTGAAATGAGCTGGGATAGTTGGGTTTCATCGCTCTGTTGCACGCACATAAAGGTGCTCACTCAGGTTGCTTACGAGAGCGCCCTGATCCTGTTTATTTTCTTGCTCCCTGCCTTCCCCACGCTTCAATCTGTGTTTCTTGATGTGAAAAGGTAATTTATTGCCTGCACCCCGGGACTTGCCGCCGCCTCCAGTTTGTTGAATCTTGTGAGTCATCCCACCGGGAGCTGGATCCCAGGAAACCCAATTAACTCAGACAAATTGAGCAAACGTGTTATGGTTTTTAGCCTGGGCGAATTTAGACTTGTGTTGTGGGTTTTTTCCCTCCTGATTATTTGGATTCCTGGCTGGATGTAAGGTTTCAGCAATGATGTGACGTTGTTGTACGCTGTTCTTGTAAGCAGTGAGAAATCCTCTTATTCACAAGTGGGGAATAATCCCTTAAAAACCCTACAAACTATTGTTTACCCTAAAAGCCAAGTAACGCGTCCCCTGCCATGTGTCTGAGCATAGGCAGGGGCTCCCACATCAGCCTGGTGTGACAAGAGGAGGAGGAAAATGTGGCTGTGCCTGTTGATGTTCTGGAGGTAAATGTAGCCATTGCAGCAAAACAGCAATGAACTGTGCAAAAAGTAACTGGGAAGCATGTTTTAAAAGAAAATATAGAGAAGAGGGCATGAAAAAAACTGAATATTTACTTAAAAGTGTTTGAGCCATATGCGTTTATATCAGTATAGCTCCATTAACTTTAAAGTCATCATGTTTTTAGAGCCCTGATGCTGCAAGTGTGCACTAGTGTGCTTGAAATTAAGCACAGGCATGAGGATTTCCAGGGCAGGATTATGATTCACTCCAGGCTGGCATGCAATGAACGATGGCAGCATAGATTTGCCCTTTCTTTCCCCAATGGGATGCTCGAGGAGGCAACAGAAACCCAGCAGCAGGCAGGAGATGATGCCCCAGAGAAGGGGGATGTCTCAGGGGGGTGGACACCTGTCGTGTTTTTGACCTTGTGTTTATTTCTGTTGCTGCATCCTGCCCCTTCGCCCAGTGCCCACGGAGCTCATCGGCCAGGAGGTGAGGTAAGGACCCTGCTCCTCCTCAGCGGTGGGAGGGTGGGGAGGTCCTGTGCTGGGACTGGCTTGGGCAAAGTCCCACAGCTCCTTACAGGCTTGGGAACCTGGGTGAGGGGACCAAACCCATGGGACTAACGGGGCGGGGGTCTTGCTGGGGAGGGGCTTATATTGGTGAGCACCACTTGACAACACACATCAGAGGAATCACAGGAGTTAAAGGGATGAAAACACGAGCTCTGGATGGGTCACATTGGACCCTTCTGCCGTCCTCTCTCCCACCCCAGATCTAAACCCCAGCAAAAACCTGATACCCGCATTTTGCATTGCAGGATAATTAGGGACAGCATCCTACTGACCAGGGTTTCTTTTCCATATATTTTGCATCTTCTTATTGCCCCTAAACGTTACATCGTGTCACTTCTTCATAGAATCCTAGAATCTTAAGGTTGGAAGAGACCTCCAAGATCATCAGGTCCAACCGTTCCTGTGCTAGGTGCTCCTCCTCTGGCCCTGTTGAGTCACCCAAGTCCTGTTGTCGCTCATTTAGCAGCGCTGGCACGTGAACAGCAGCAGCCAGAAGAGCCAGAGCAAGCCTCTGCGGCTCTACAGAGCTCCTCATTATAAATAACAGCCTCCCCCCCGTCTCTAAGCTCCCTTTAAACCTCGCACCAGGGCTTATGCAAGAGGTAGGAGTCTTTAACCTGGACAGGCGCTAATAGCAGGGGTTGCCTTTCCTAGCAGCCTCCGTTAGAAAGCTGCATGTGTCAAAGAGTAATTGGACCTTAACCAACCCAATTTCAGAGCATTTCTGCTCCTCCGCTCTCCTATTACTCCGGAGAGAGCGGCGGGCATGCCACTTCTCCAACTTTTATTGCTGAACACTTGAGCGGAGGTGGTAATTGGAGCAGGTGACATATATAAGGGGCAGGACAGAGTGCTTCACAAAGCCATCTCTGCAGCTGTCACCTAATTGCCTGATTAACTGGACGATTAATCGACTAATTGGAAGCAGGGCATCGTCTGCATAACAATAAGAGGCCCTTTTGTCAAGCACTGAAGGCTGCGGGAGAGGGGGAGAGCAGATCGGTGCTGTGGATCTTGGGGGGAAAGAGACCACATTTAATAGACTTCGAAGCCCTTTTCCCTTTTTTTTGGGACTCCTGCCAAAATACATGAAACCTCCCTGGAGGAGAGCGGGGAGGGGGAAGCCTAGCCCGGAACGTGCCGAGCATCACCTCTGCGCTGGTGCTTTTTAAAGAGATTAAATTGACACACCGAAGCCAGAGACATCCCAAATCGCCAACCTCTTGGCTCTTTCCTACTTATTTTTTAGCACAGGCTTCATTTCACCTCATCAAAAATGAGCTGGGGGAGAATCAGCTTTAATTGATTCAGGAAGGCTTATGAAAGCCTGTAGCATCTTCATCTGAGGTGCTCTTGTTTCGCACTGAATGAGGCCTTTTCCAGGCAAGTCCCTGGGAACATAAACCCGGCTCTGTCTCTTGGTGTGCGGTCCCTTACAGCGTGGCTGGGGCTGCTCAGGACAGAGCAGCCTCAGTCACCACGGAGGGCCATTAAAATTAAATAGACTCAGATCATCAGCAGAGGGAGCAGCGAAGGGGAAGCTCCCTCTCCCATTTACACCTGGTAGTGGGACGAGGTCTTTTTCTCTATGACCTTGAGCATTTTGCGTGGGAAGGGATGCCTTGCTGGCAGGCAGGACCCCAGGGACAGCCAGGCTCAGGCCACGTGCGCATGCCAAAAATGCCGGGAGTATCAGAGGATGCTCGGCATCCTGGGTTGGAAGCAGGCCACGAGCAAAGGGGACAGCAGGAGGGAAGGGCTGCATCTTGGAGGGGCCAGGAGGTGCAGCTTATGCCCCCGGCCACATATCCACCTCCTCTGGAAAGCTGTGTCCCCTCAGGGGACGTGCTGCCATCATTCCTTTCTTAGCATTAGCTTTGCTACGCTAAAGCAAGCCAATCTCCCCGAAGGAAGGATTCCTACTGCCCTGACAGCTCAGCAGCCCTTTCCTGTCCCGGTTTTGGGTTGAATTATATCCTTTGAGCACAATGATCTGACTTGTGCAGGGTGTTCTGGGGAGCTGAGCCATAAGTAACCCAGTGGTGTACCCAGAGCTGCCGCATCCGTTAGTGCTCGGATCCTCCCTATCCTTGGCTTCCCGCGAGGGCCGAGCGCTCTGCTGAGAGCAGGAATTCCGAGTCCCTAAAGCCTGACTTGGCACTGGGTACTATTTAATGTCGTCTCGTGTCTTTTACTCCAAGAAGAAGAGGCTGGCCACATCCCCTCTGGGCTGGCAAAGCCTTCTCCCCTTGCACTGTCATCCGGAGATTTCATTAGCGCTTCCAGCCACCCGGGCCGAGGGTGATACGGTGCTAAATGAGGTTATTAATCCTACACGACTCTTGAATTCCTCAGACGTCAGGCAAGTCACTTGGGCATCCTATAATCAATGCCATAATCTGGTTTTGCCAGAAAATGTTTCCTTTAATGCTTCTTATCTGGAGCCCTTGTAGCTCCTGGAGCTGGGACTAATTACCCCTGCAGGGGAGGTGCACGGCCTCGTGCCGAGGGATGCGGCAAGCAAGCTGCCTCGCTGCAGGTCGTGGCTGCGAACGCTGCCCAGAGCTCCCTGGAAATCCTTAACGCATCCTCTTCTACAGAGCAGCAGGATCAAATGCAGGGATTTGGGAGATCTGGTCACCCCATATGCTCCCCCAAAAGTGAGACTCTGAGGTGCCTTTGAGGATTTTTCTCCTGGGGATCTCCACCCAACGCGCGCTGGCTGAAACCTCCTCGATCTGCTCCCAGCCTGCTCTCTCCATTTCTTACGGCAAGGAACCCCAGTTCCCTGATAAGCCATCAAATACGTGAGAAGCTCGTGTTTTCCTCCTGCAGCAGCGAAAATGAAAAGTGAAGAGTGGCGGTGGGGAGGCAGAGTGCAGCAGTTGTCTGCTTTTTAAAAGCTTGCTCTTACACATGCAAATCTTTAATTAAACATACTCATAAAACTATAATGAACCGTTCATCTAATTAAATGGGGTGAGCAATTTCATTAATTTTTAGCAAACTGCAAGGCTGCTCTCCTGCCCTCCTCACTTGGAATTCAAAGGGACAAGTTGAACCATTTGAGGGAAATTATCTTCCTTTTTGTGATTATTTTGTTCCTTGTCGACAGGACCTGTTTAACTGACCATAGTTTATGCACTTCTAATTAAAAATGAATTCTCTGAGTCCTACTGCTGTTCTTGATGGTTGCTTCTTTCCCTCTCAAGCTGTCCGACCCCAGGCTGTAACGGCTCAGGACACATCCGTGGAAAGTACGCAAGACACAGAAGGTGAGGCTGGGTTGGAGGGAGTGAGGATGGAAAAATACAAGTGAGAAACCCGAAGACAGATGTTCACTGAAGAGAGGGTGGTTCAGAGCAGCAACCCAACTCACCTGCTGCAAATCTGCCTACCAAAGTGCCCATTTTCTGTGTCTCCATCAATGAGAGCACACTGGCTGCCTTCAAGTCCAGGCCAGCCTTAACCTGATGGCTTTCATTCCTCTATAATGGTGAAATTGGAGTGGTTGGTGGACACGCTCCATGGACCAGTTCTGCATCCCTCACCTGGTTTCATACTGGCACCAATGGCCATCGCCAACAGTGGTACTGGGAGCTGTTGGTCCTGCTGCTCCCTAGACAACAACTGCCCGTGGGCCAGACTGCTGGCTTGAGCCCAGCATCCTCGCGCTGACTTCTGAGCAAACTTGACAAAGTTGCACAAAGTCAAGGTCTGAGAGCAGCTCTTCTGGCCACAGCTAAAAGTCTGGGCTGCTGCATGATTTTTCTTTTTTTTTTTTTTTTTTTGCGTGTGTATTTGTCTCAGTTGCCTTTGCCTAACCAGTTCAGATGCTGTAGCCATGCCTTTCCCACTTGACAATGCCTCCTCTCTGCTCCTTGATCCCATCTGCAGTTTACAAAGCTGCCCCCTAGCAAAGAAGAGGAAACTTCAGGATACGGAGGCTGAACATCTGGTGTCAAAGAGAAAATCCCATCCGCTCAAGCTGGCCTTGGATGAAGGCTACAACGTCGACAGCGATGGCAGCGAGGAGACGGAGGCGAAGGAGGAGTCCGGCTCCGATGAGTCGGAGGAGACGCTGGAGGAGGACGAGGCGGAGGCGGTGGAGCAGGAGGAGACCCGCAGCCCCGAGCCAGCAGAAGGTGCTTTATCATTATTGATTGCAGAGCTGTGTTCTGCAGATGAATAAAGGGCAGGGAGTGTTAATAACCAGGAGTTATAGCTCCTTTGAATTATGTACAGGATGGGTCCTTCAATTATTACGTTCGGTGGAAGCAGAACAGCAAAGCTCTGGTTAAGCTGAGCGGGGATACGCACAGATTGTCTCTGGTGTCTTAAAAATGACAGCTTTTCCATCAGGGATGCTCCCTGGGGAAAGACCCATGGAAAGCACAGAGGAGCTCGTTGCATGGCTCAGATGGCATCAGGGGAGGCAGCCAGGGTCCCGCATCAGTGCCTTGAGAGCCTCGGCTGCCTTCCCCGGAGCAGGAGCCATCCCCCTGGCCAAATCCAGCCGCTCTCCCAGAGGACCGACAGGAAAATGAGCCGTGTGTCCAGCCAGGGTCCCGGCACTGTGTTGGACCTGGTTTGGACCCCCTGGCTTGGGGACCACTGGGAGCAAGGGGGCCAGATGGCTGATGGCAGTTGGGGGCCGGGAAGCTGTGCGCATCTGAGTCCCGTGAAAGCTTCCACGTGGAAATCACTTTTCTACCTGTCTTTCCCAAATGCAATAAATTAGGCTGCTCCAGGGGTATAACAGCCAGGCTCTGGTTTCAATTAAGTTTAACTAAGACAGAGAGATGTTTACGAGCTTATATAATTGCTTTATTTTCTGCCTTTTTTTTTTTCTCGCCTCTTTTTTCTTTCCCTCCTTTTCTTTTCCCCTTATCTGCCTTTTTCTTTTCCTATTTCCCGCCTTTTTCTTTTCCTTCTTCCCTCTCCCTTAGAGAGGAGCCCAACAAAATCGACCCATTATGGACAAAACACGGCAACAAGTACGTCTGGGCCCAGCAAGGCCAACTATAGCAGCTATCAAGAAATAATCGCCAACTCTCTCCTAAACCTAGGCCAAATAGCGGAGGAAACCCTCGCCATCGAAGGGCAGCTGCCTGAAGCCGAGCTGCAGGTCTCCAAGCCGCCATCCAACGTTGTGCACCTGGTCCACGAGGACACGGGAGAGGAGTTAGTGGAGGAGGAGTGCGACAAGGAGATCATCATCCAGACGGAGGATGCGGAGGAGGTCATCGAGGTCACCAGTGAACGCAGCAGCGAGTTGTGTCCGGAGCACCAGGACGATGCAAACTGTGAGGAGGCCTGCAAACTGGAAAAGGCTGAAGCAGAAGAAGAGGATGATGAGGAAGAGGAGGAGGATGAAGATGAGGAGGAGGAGGAGGAAGAAGAGGAGGAGGAAGAGGAAGAAGAAGAGGAGGATGAAGAGGAGGAGGAAATGGCTCCTGAAGTGATCTGTGAAGAAGCTCCTCACACTTCTCAGGACACCCAGAAAAGCCACTGTGAAGGGCAGTTCAGCCCAAAGCCTGAGTACTCGGTCATTGTGGAGGTCCGGTCAGATGATGACAAAGACGACGATGCCCGCTCCCAGAAATCAACAGTGACCGATGAGTCAGAGATGTACGACATGATGACGAGGGGGAACCTGGGGCTGCTGGAACAAGCCATCGCACTGAAAGCCGAGCAGGTGAAAATTGTGCGGGAGCCCAGCCGGCTGCCAGGAGAGCACGTAAAGCACTTCCAGGTGGATGAGAAACAGAGCAAACCGCTGGACCGCATCCGAAAGAGCTACTATGGCAAAGGTATGGGGCCAGGCCTTCATCTGCCTCCTTCCTTCCCATCCCCAGCTGAATTTGTCTGCTCAGCGTTCCATGAAAACTGGGCTGCTGTGTGGTTTCACAGCCCACAGAGGGAATTTAGCCACAAATCCTTAATGCTGAGAGGGATGGGGACGTTCTAGAGGTCATCAGTGAATGCACAAAATGACAATGTCCTCTACGTCTCAGCGGGGGAATTGATGGATAAATTGGCTTTGAAAATCTCAGCCTGGTCAGTAGAGCTGGTTTAAAATTCAAGTGGGTTTTTAAGTAGTGGTAGGAGCGGGAGGGGCTGCAGAGTCCCCCCGGCACGGAGCCGGGCTGCCTGCTCAGTAACTGTGAGCGGCTCCACGCTCCTAGCTGGGTTAGTTGCTCAAATTGCTTTGCTGATTTTAATTTTTGAAACGTTCAGTGTTACAATTCCACCTTCAGGGAAAAAAACCTCTGAACCCAAAAGTTCCTCCCTGTTTGACTGGAAAAGTGATGGGGAGCAGCCTCAGCAATTTTTGTCTCCTTTCCACTTCTTCCCCTCCAAATCTGCTAACCTGCTTCCCACTGCCCTTTCCCCAAATCCCTAGATCCCTCGAGACCTGAGAAGCGAGAAATCAAATGTCCGACTCCTGGCTGTGATGGGACCGGCCACGTCACAGGGCTCTACCCTCACCATCGCAGCCTCTCTGGTTGTCCGCACAAAGACAGGATCCCTCCCGAGAGTGAGTCCATGGTGGGGTAACAAGGGTTGCTGAAATCAGCCTGAAGCCTTATTTCCTAGGGGGAATCTCACTCCTGATGGGTAGAGCCTTCCCATCAGGCTCTGGTGGGAGGCCAACTGGTACTCCAAATAGTACCAAATGATGTGAATTTTACCACTGAGTCCCTAGCGCAAGCTTGTTGTTAATCCTTGGGGTATAACAGAGTTTCTGGCATGGGATGGTGCTTTTCCAACTTGTTCCGGGGTGCTGTTATCCACCGAAGTGTTATCACTCCTCATGGGAAATGCTACGGAGATACTAGGAAGCCCTACCCTTCTTAAAGATTTTTAGCACCATCCTGTGGAGAATGAGGTCCCTTCTCTGAAAATCAAAGAGGTGCTTTAGAAATGATGCCCACCTCCACAGATATTTTAAGCTGCTCCCATCTTTCCACCGAATTTCATACTTTTTTTCCCCATTTGGGATATGGTGTTGGGAAGAAGGGAAGTCATTCTTTCCTGCTGTCCAAATGCGCTGAAGGAGTTGCTCTATGGCAAAGGAGAGGAATTGTTCAGGATAGTTCTCATGGCTGTAAAATTCACAAAGCACTATACTGAGATTCATCTATACCACTGAAAATATTTATCATAATCATAACTTATTTATTTTTCTATATATGCATAGATATTTCTATATATTTCTATGCATATATTTCTATATATTCGTAGAAAGATATTTTATTTCTACCTCTCTACTAGCATCCTAAATAGCTTTCCCTGTGCATATACATAAAAATCAATGTTGTATGTTTAGGATAATGGCATAATAGACCAAAAAAAGAAAAAAAAAGAGCCCTTCCTTATCAGTTATTTCAAAGGTTGCAGACTTGCCGTAGACATCGAAGTGCAGGAAACAAGGAGAACGTACAGCTATCTTCACACAAGCTTGAACGCAAGAAAAAAATATTAATAAAGAACTAACACAAGCTGTGTGCTTTAGAAAAGCTTGCAAATGAAATTATTTTCTTTACTTTTAAGGTCAGCGCTGCAGGAAGCAATAATCCTGAAGATTAAAATAAAAAAAAAAATAAAATCAAACAAAGACTAGTCCTAAGGATAAAAGCAGAGATACAACTTCAATCACTTAAAACTACCTGGAACTGGGAGACCTGGCTCCAAAACTGTGGTGGGGGGCGGGGGCGGATGCAGGAAACTGCATTGCAATCGGCAAACGAGGAGAAAGCCCAAACTGTGCAGAGATGCTAATCTAGTGCTGACCTGAGCACTGCTGCCTTGTAAAGCTTTTTTCCTCTACGCAGATGAATTCTAATTACAGCATTTCACGTTCCCTGATTTCTAGGAAACCAGTGTCCAAGACTTGATGATTTTTTCTTTTTTTTTTTTTTTTTTTTTTTTTTTTTTTCCTCTGATTTTTATCAAGTTGTTTTTGCTTCCCTTCCCCTCTCCCTTCTCACTCTGAAGTCTTGGCGATGCACGAGAACGTGTTGAAATGCCCCACGCCAGGCTGCACAGGACAGGGTCACGTGAACAGCAACCGCAACACGCACAGGAGGTACCAGCTTTGGCTTCTTCTCTATACCTGCTAGGGCAAGGATGGCAGCAGGGCAACTGTCCCCAAAAGTTTTGGCTTTGCTCTTGTACCAAGAGATGGTGCAACTAAGATGGGCAAAGTAGGGATGACCCTAAGACAAAGAATAATATGAGAAAGCAAGATGGGTCAGTGGTTTCTGTCTGGGCCACAGAGCAGAGCAGTGGTTTCAGGCTTGCAGCTGGGACTATGGAGGCGTAGATACTGGTGGGTGTTCATGGAAGAGGTGTTTGGCACTAGGGAAGCAGAGGGTGTCCGGTGAGGCTGGCTGGAGGGTGATGTTTGTGTTTGGTAGTGTGGCACTTAGCAGGGTTTCTAGGAATTTCCACAATATTTAGCCTGAAATTATCAATGAGCTGGGAATTTAGATCCTCTTGCTGTGGGATCTCAGCCCAGATGTGGTCATGAGAGGACAGGGTTGTCCTTTAGGACCTGTAATTATTACCCATGCTCTGGCTTTGGTTATACTCGAGCACTTTTACAAACAGGAAGGCTGCAAGTGGAGGGAATGGTGCACTTAAAAGCTAGAAACCTTCCAAAAAGCCAGACTAGCCTGTGCTGCAGGGGTGTGCTCATAAATTTATGATTGACCATTCATTGCACTTGGGGTTACTTGGCGGAGAGTGACAGCTCTGCGAATGTCGATGCACTTGCAGGTGCAAAGTGAGTTGCTGCTCATTCATGGAGGAAACTGATGGATGCTTCATTGTAGCCATAACTGCTAGAGGAAAATTAGGGAACTCTGCTTGGTTAATTGAGAAGCTCAGGCCGCAAGCGACTGCAGTGAGATTGAGGTGATCCACTGGTGCTGGTGGGTTACGGAGCGAGCTTTGGGCACAGTGGTTTGGGCTGAGCCCCGGCAGGGTCGGAGCCCCGAATTTCATGCGGGGCTGGGCTGAGGTTCCCTTGGCGCTGGCTGCTCCGGTGATGAAGGTGCTCATGATGGCTTGGGGGTCGGCTGGCAGCATGCAGGTTCTGCTTGTGAGGGGTTTTTACCTTTCCTGAGCAGCCGCTGTATGAGCCACGCTGTCCCAAAGAGGCAGAGCCAGGCTCGAGCGTAGGACGTGTGTGAGCCAGAGCCATCGCAACCCCCGATCTCCCCCGGCACCGGCGTGCTGGCGGCCATGCACATCGGAAGTGCAAATGTTTCCCTGCAAGTGCCCCTCAGAAGGCTCCCTTCAAACAGCTCCTACCAAATATCCAAATAAATACAAATCAAAAATGCCACTTAACTGCTAAAACCTCTTAAAGAAACCAGCCCATCCCCTCCTGCCCCTGTGGTGCTCGGCCCTGGGGAGCCATCTCCTTGATCCACCTCCAGGCCTGGGGATGCTCTGGGGCTCATCCTGGAGAGACGTGGCACTTGATGTTTGGCTGCCTTGCTGCTTGCCAAGAATGAAAGTAAGCTAGGATAATGATAATTTAAAAAAACCCTTTGCATGCAAACACTTTTCTCATGGGCTCAGTGCAGCTCTGCGTCCCTGAGACGAAGATTTTCATGCTCATCACTCATGGTTTGCTTCTCTCTCTCTCTCTTTTTTTTTTTTTTTTTTTTTTTTTT